>APFE030909335.1:5679-24024 GCA_000404065.3 Pinus taeda | reverse complement strand
CTGATGACAACAATAGAATTCAGGTCCTAGATTAGCTCCAGGTTGTTGGGAGGGAGTTAATGCCTCCTATATTTGATGTGAGGGAGTTAATGAGGCTGTTAGATTCTTTATGCTATATAACAGGCAACCATTCAGATGGTTTGCTAAGAGGGTGAGAGTTTTACGAGGTTTTCATTATGTAATCTCTAATTTGATTAATAAATTCCTGATGCCTATGTTTGGTGGACGTAGCCTAGATTGGTTGGGTGAACCACGTTAATTCTTGTGTTTATGTGCTTGATATTCTGCTGTGTGTTATTTTGTTTGATTTGTTGTGCCTCTGAATTCCAAGAGTACTTTAATTTCAATTAAATTTGGATATAATATTAGATACGTCATGCTAATATTAATTTTGGAATAAAAATGGTAACTCTCCCAAACCAAACCAATCCACGACATCCTCTTTGTAGATAAGTATTAGTCAAGTTTTGGTCAAATCGTTTTTAAAGAGCCAAAAAAAGAAATTCGGACATGTGACCACGGATAAGTCATGGAGGCCACGGGGGTTAAATTTTACGGGTGCCCTTACCCGTCAGAGAATTCTTTTATGACGGTTTTACTTTTAAATTGTTTATCACATAATTTTTAATATTTATTTGTACAAGTTTCAACTAATTTTTGCAAATTGTATTTATAATTGTTACAAAATTTTCATGCTTTGTTGTACCAATTAACTTAAGTGTCATTGCTACACTTTTATTTGAGATGTGTTGATGACACTTTACTGTGATTTTTCCAGATTGTTGAAATATTCAACATTTTTTTTAATGGAAATAGTGAGAAAATAAATGGAAAATATGTATCTTTTGTAATTTTTTTTTATTTATAAAAAATAACAAAAATATATATTATAAAGTGAAAAAAATATATATTCATAATTACTCTCACATGAAAATAGTGAATGTAAATATTGTTGCAACTAAAATTAGACAAAAAAAAATAGTTATATTGATATAAGTATTCACTAAATAAACAAACCAGTGTAGTTGACTATTGGGCATTTGGTTTTGTGCTGTAATTATTGCCCAACCAAATCCTTTATTAAGCACCCCTCTAGTGAATAATATTACCTACCATATAATATTATATATTTATAATATATATTATATATATAAATTAGGTCTTAATTATTCTCATGTTTTGTATTAATTTTTTAATTTATAATAGTAAATTTTAAGATTATAATATATAAAATATAGTTTTATAGATTTATTTTTAAAAAGATGTTTTAACTATGAAAACACCATTTTTAAAATATATATATATATATATATAAATAAAAAACGTAGTCCTAATTATTCTCTATTTTGTATTAATTTTTTTTTTTTGAATTTTAATTAACAGTAAATTTAAGATATAACACCACTTTTAAAAATAATATAAATTTAAAATCATTTTGAGTTTGGCTTGGGTGATAGGTGTATACTAACAACAAAAACGAGTTTATATAAACATAAGGGAAAATGCCATATTTGACGATACAAGTGATGGGTGTCTACTAACAACAAAAACGGGTCTATATAAATGTAAGGGAAAATGCCATATTTGACGATACAGGGGTTGACACAATGCATTAGCCATCATCATTTTTATTTTTTTATTTTTTTATTTTTTTTTTTTTCGTCCGTCCTTCCTAATCCAAAGGGAGGGAGGGTGAGGTCGTGGAACTATAGCTTGTTGTTGTAGTGAAAAGTGATTATAAATTTGTGGTGTGGGGATCAAGCATCCTCGGTTGGTTTGGGGGATTAATCTCGGTTTTCACCTTCTCGTAGCTTTCCCTTTATGGGTTTGGGTGGGGATTTTACTGGACTTTGCTAGGTTTTCACCTTGCTTTAGCCTTCTCCTTATGGGTTTGGCTAGGGATATTACTAGATTTTGCCAATATACCGGTAAGATGGGCATTTGAGTTATGTGGATTGGTAGTCAAATTAGGCTTTCCAGGAGTGGAAACTAGGATGATGAGACAAGGAGGAGAAAAGAGAGACTGATGGAACCAAGACCTCCCAGGTCCATAAAGAACAGAGAGGAGACAGGGGAGTTGAGTCTTACTTGGAGGTCCATAAAGAACCGAGAGGAGAGAGGAAAGTTGAGTCTTACTAAATCCATGTGAATAACATAGAAAAACTCTGGCAAGAACAAGCCCAAAAAGTTCAAAAAACGGTGAAAAGAAGAGTATTTTGCAAGATATCATGACTAAACTACAAATATGTGAAAAACAAACTCTATTCATTTATTAAAATCACTTTTGATCAAGACTGTAAATATATTCATTGGAACCAAGAACCTACCTATTCATCGCTAACTGATACCCTGCAGAAGATGCTAGTCTGCGAAATGAGTTTTGCCATTTTTCATTATTTGTTAAGTAATGACGTCTTCGTAGTATCCTAAACAGATTTGTCTTTGCAAGGGAGGCGCAAGATTTTGTAAAAAGAAAGTGAGCACCTGCCCATGCCATCGATGTAATAATAGCGTTTTGATTCATTGAGGAAGAGGAAATCCTTGTCGTTGCTCCAATTGCGGGTTGCATTGTTAGTTGTGAAGTTATTGTAGATGGGCTTATTTACTTGAACCGCATTGTGTTGATTCTTCTGATACCTAAAAGCTGCAAAAAATAAAAGCAGAAACAAAGGTTCGAAACTCAGGAAACTGAAAACATAAAAAAAGAGGTTCGAGTTCGAAACAGTGTAAAAGCAAAACAAAGCATAAGGTATTTAGAGATCTAGTCAAGGAGAAGGAATGTATGTTTGGCATTTGCGATAGGCTCATTTCAAAATTTTCCAGAGAAACTCTATTGTTTGAAATCCTAGGCGCGGAACGACCATTTGAATTTTTCGGTACTGACAAGAATTGATTGCGTACCTCCGAAGAAATCTCGAGAGTTGTACATTAGACGAAAAACGACCTTATCAATTAATGGAAGTCCATACATGGTCATATATGTATAATCATCCATACACATGGGCATGTCCATTCCTCAGGGCAAGGGTAGTGCGGACTCCGGAGTGCCGTCACTGCAGTATGCGGTGTATATATATATATAAGTTAAAACTTGTTAATTTTCAATATACCCGTCAATATGACTTTTTCAAATATTATTAGCCAGTTAGCGATGACGTGCAGATTTGGAAACCAATTGTATTTAATGTGTAAAAACTCAAAAAACAGGCATACAGGCGTCAAATTTACCTCTTGGCCACGGCATCCCGACGAGGCAATAACGAGGCAATAATGATAGTCATACAGCTAATTCACATCCTCGTCAGAAAACATTGGGTTTGTCATTCACCTTCTGTACTTTTCATGTCACTCGTATGCAAACTTCATTGATGTATTAATGTGGCCGATTTCTAATATCATTATCAAATGTTTTAGTTACAATTTGATTTATTTAATTTAGTGTTTATAAAATAAAATAATGATAAAATATATTTTGAATTATCTATATTTATATAATGTGATATAATTATTTTGAATTATATTAGATATTATTTTGGGATACAATTGGGTTAAGTAAGTCATTAATCTATGACCATTTACATGAGAGGTAGTTGTAACTCACTAATTTTTCATGATTTTTGAATAGCCCACTTAGCACTCATTGCATCAGGTGATGCTCACAAGGGTGAAGAAGTGAGATTGAAACTAGTGAAATGAATCACATAGCCTCATTCATCACTTCCTGGGCTTGCACCCTGTAACCAGTACTTCTGGGAGGTCACCCATCATCCTAGATAACTTAGCTTGCTACCCCATTTACAAGACCTTAGCAAGTATTGTGCCTCATGAACCATTCAAATAGAGTTCCCTTCAAGTATTTTGAATTATTTATTTTACACAAATTTATATAATTAACTAATAATTCAATGTATTAAATATTTTCATTTGCAAATTTTAATGCTAACTGTATCAAATTACAATATATAATTAAATTTTTCTTTTACAAATTTTTAATATTAAATATGAATTAACTTTTCTTACTCCAAAATAATATATATTTATTTTATTTTATTTTTTTTAATAATTTAAAATATCAAATTTTGCATATATCTGTCATTTTCTTTTAAATAAATTAATATATTATGGTTGAGGATTTATAAAAAATTACATGTGATTATTATTTTTTATAAATTTTTATTAACAACAATTTATTAACTTTTTCAACACAAAAAAAAGCTATATATTTGTATTATATTCATGATATACATGATTCGGTTGATAATGTCGTTAGCAGAGACAGATGTGTGGACCAAGCCACATCTTGAGATTAAGAAAAAAACATTAGATAGATTTCCTGTTCAGCTACAAAAAGATTGTGTGGAGATAGATTCATATGATCAATAGATATAGAAAGAAAATGATTTCCATGACAACAAAATATATATGTGCAAACCTTCACTGAGAAATACCCGAAGCATGGGCAAGTATAAAAACATACCAGATATTTTCCCATTGATAGATAGTTATATACCCGGAAGACAAAAGTCCTGGATCTGGAAGTTGTTGTTGTTCGTTGTGATCTGCATCCTCCAAACACCTTGGGGTGAAGTTAGGTCCATTTTGGATAAAGCATTAGCTTTTTTGTTTTTGTTCCTGTCAATATGTGAAATAGTATAGTCCCTCTTGGTGTTCCATAAAGCTGCAATCCTGTCCAGCCATCCCGCAAGATGAATGTTTTTTATGTTGTGTTTTGACAAGACATGATCAGTTATAATCTTCGAGTCTCCATAGATTTGCAAATTCGGAATGTCAAGAAAGATACAAAAAGAAAGAAGACCAGCTAATGCCACCGCCTCAGCTCTGTTGTTGGACCTTGGTCTAGCATTCCAATAAATTTCAAAAGCCTGACCATCTGCTGGATTGATGTATACACCACAAGCACACATCCCATGTTGTGCAGCTCCGTTGAAATAAGCACATGGAGAAGCCGGGGTCACCAATGCCATTTGGCTTCTTCCATTCCTGATCCTGTTCTATCCTGACAAATCAAGGGTGCTATATAGAGATAAGATAGATACAACTACAGAAGAATTAGATTCCACTTTTGAACTGAAGATCATACCATTTCTCCATTTCCATATGGCCCAAATGGTCAATAATGGGATGGCCCGCCATTCTTTGTTCATGATACTCCATCTTTTAAAAGCTTCAGGAATGGATGGGAAGGAGCAATGAGTGAAACCATAGTGTGCAGCAAGATTCTGCCAGATAGGCTGCACTTGTGAACAAGTGAGAAATAGATGTGTATTGTTCTCAGAGTTATTTCTGCAAAGAAGGCAAATGGCAGGCCCGTGCCAATTTCGTTTTTGTAAATTATCCCAAGTGAGATTCCTATTGTGAAACACCAGCCATGCAAAGATTATGATCTTTGTGGGGCATCTCGATTTCCAGAAGGTTGGAGGAAAGATGTCTCCAGTATTACCTGCCTCAGAGATTAGAAAATGTAGATATATATGCTTAACATAGACTGTCGAGGAACCACCCAGTCCCTTCCATATGAGAAAGTCTTTATCCACGGAGCGATATATGCCGTGAGCATGTAGTGAGGATATAATAACATTCCATTGAACCTCCATGTCATCTCGGAGATGCAATTCATTCGCAATTTTCAATCTAAATCTACCATCTTCTTTTTCAATACTCACCTAGCAGTGCAAAAAAATATTTCTACTATCCTAGGTTTCCGGAGAGGCAGCCTGCCCTCAAGGTACCTGGGAGCTCCTCTAACTGATAGACCCTAGCAAAAAATCCATTGGGAAAAGATCCTTGCAAACTTGGAGAAACGATGCCATCACTGGACCCATAGGGCTCTCAATTTTGCTGGCAGGCTAGTCTTAACCAAAGCAGTCCTTCAAGTTATTCCTCAGTATTTGCTCTCCATAATTCCTGCCCCCAAAGGAGTCCTCCAGAAAATAAGAAAAATTCAGAGAACCTTCTTATGGTCAGGGAATTCAGAGAGGAAAAAGTGGGCACTAGTGGCATGGAACAAAATGTGTAAGCCTAAACAATTGGGTGGGTTAAACTTGCAAGACCCCTCCACAGTCAACAGGGCCTGGGGTGCCAAGTTGTGGTGGAGATGGCTGAAGGAACCCAATCTGCCTTGGGCTAGACATTGGAAGGAAAAATATGCTCCAAGGCATAGTACCCAGCACCTGATCAGAATGCAAGAGAATCCAGAAGGCTCACCAATCTGGAACCTAGCAAGAAAAAACTGACACATTATACAGGAGAATAGCTTCTGGGAAATTCGGAATGGAGAAACTGCCTTTTTTTGGGAGGATGCCTGGCAACAACTCCCCAAGCTGGAAAGGCCTAAGTTTTTAGGTCTTCAGAGAAGCTTCCAGGAGCTTGGGAGATTGACGGTGAATCACTATTGGAATCCCAATAATAGGGATCAGGAATGGAAAACTTGGGTCTTTAATGAAACAGAGTACATGACCGATGCAAACAATGACATCAGGAACTTGCAAGCACTGTTAAACAAAAGAAGAATCAGGATTGCGGAAGACAATGACCGACTAAGGTGGGGAGAGCAAGGAGGGGGCAATTTTACACTCAAAGAAGCTAGAAAATTCATTGAAGATGCGAGGCATGAAGAAAAAGTTAAATGGAGTGACAAAGTTTGGGATTCACAGTTCTGGCCGAAAATTAAAACCTTCCTGTGGCTCCTAATGAGCAGGAAGACTCTTACTTGGGAAAATCTCCGAAAGAAAGGGTTCTGTGGCCCGTCAAGATGCCCCATGTGTGGTAAGGAGGAAGAAACAATGAATCATCTCTTCAACACATGTGATTTGGCAGACCTTCTATGGAAGTGAGCGGAAACCACCTTGCAGCAAACGGACAGAATAAGAGAATCCATTCAAGAAACCATCAAGAATTGGTGAGGCAATTTCTCCAGCAATTAAATGGTTAACATTATTTGGAAGACCATGCCAGGTTTCATTACATGATCAATTTAAAAGGAAAGGAACAGAAGAGTTTTCTTAAACGAAACCAGAAATATAAATCACTCTATAGATATCATTATACAAAATATCAGGCAATTGGTGCTTGTTAAAGGAAAACCAGAACAGGATACTAAAGCATCAACAGGGGAAGTACATATCTTGAAAGCTTTCAACCTGGATATAGGAACCTTCGTAGCTGCTGTGAACCACCAACAGGAGATAAATACCACTTTAAGCATCTGGAAACGACCACCTTCAGGCTTCCTTAAACTAAATTTTGATGGTGCCTCTAGGGGAAATCCTGGTCTGGCTGGCATTGGAGGCATTCTCAGGAACAACGAAGGAGAAATTCAATACGTCTATAGCAGAGCCTTAAGGGAAGCAACCAATAATGAGATGGAGTTTGCAGCGTTGGAACAGGGACTAAGAATTCTTCGGAAATTACAGTTGGGTGCAGCAGTGGTTGAAGGGGACTCTCAACTCGTAATCACAGCGGCAAGGAGGTTGTATGCGGGAGCCAAAGCAAGCAAAGTCATTCAGCATTGGAGAC
Source organism: Pinus taeda (assembly GCA_000404065.3). Lineage (NCBI taxonomy): Eukaryota > Viridiplantae > Streptophyta > Pinopsida > Pinales > Pinaceae > Pinus > Pinus taeda. The sequence continues at coordinate 16,488 of APFE030909335.1, read as the reverse complement.
TGGCTAAGGTAACAGAGCATATTGCAGAGCATCTTCTGATTTTGAATGGTTTACTCTTTCAGGCTGTTCGTCGCAAAGCCAATTCAGTAGCGGATCATCTGGCGAATTATGGTATAGAAAACCCCACCATCATCGTGGACAGCTGTTGGCAGGACGTCACTTGCTCGGAAGTACGAGACAAGTGTACTCTGCTCTCGAGGCAGGATATTGTTAACGATAGATAAGGCCCGAGGGACGAAGATCTTTGCAGGTATTGGGATATGATTATCATCAATCGTACTGAGAAGGGAATTAAGGGTCGGCAGAAGAATGAAGGACAGGCAGGCAATGGGCATTCAATGCGCAGGCAGGTGGGAGTCACTCCCTTCAGCTCCATGAAGGAAAAGTATGAGTTCTGCCGACAACCATTTAAAAGTATGGACACCTGGCACTCATCGGAGGGGTGTAAGCGAGGAAACCTTAATAACAATACTCTGATACATCATCGAAAATGTGATCCATGAAGCAAGGATAATTATGAAAGGATTTGCGGTCAGAGGATGACAAGATGGAACACAGAAAGTGATTCAATCGCTCTCTCCCCTATATCTCCAAACCCCAGCAACACTAGAATCATGATGCATTCGTTTATTCTACAGAAACTCATCTTCTCGGCCCTCAGAATACGGTGTTCTCGCTGCTTAATATCAAGAAAATGGCGGGCGAGGGCAGCAGAAATGCGTCTGCCAACAGGGATCTCAAGCAAGCTAGGGAAACTTATGAGACAAGGGCCTCTCAGAAGGAAAAATGTAAGATTGAGGAGCTGGAGGCTATAGCGGCGAAGGAAGAGGAGAATTTGGAGGAGCATGAGCTAGAGAAGGGTATGGAATGGGTTCTGGACCCTGGAACACCTTCAACTTGGGCCACCCAATATGTCCGCATGCAGGCAGAAATGTGGTGGATGAAGTTGATGTTGGCAAAAGCCATAAGCATGCAAGGAGATTATATCAGCCAGGCTTGACAAGCTCAACAAGTTATTGCCGCAACTTCTGCGGAGCATGAGGCGATCTTGGAAGGCTTGGACTTTAAAATCAGTAATCTAGAGCAACAATTAGATAGCATTTCCAAAAAGTTCACCGTCTTGATCAGCCTTCTGCGGTGCTCAATCTGTCAGGAAGCTGCAGGTGCTGGGGATCGGGCGGAGGAAAAATCGGGCACGAGTCAGGGAACACGCTCTTCGCTTCCTCGGGCAGGCAGAGCCAAGGCCCCGACTGGTCAAGAATCCCCCAAGAACTATATTGTTCTCGAAATGTAATGGTTCTCTACTGCAAGCACTAGATCAGTCCCTGGGTCATGGGTCTACTCTCTCGATCACTGACCTGGAAGCTATGCGTTTTGTCGGTTTTTGGTTTTTGTGCTCTCTGTGAGCCTCAGATTTGGCTATACCATGGTTTTGATGTTTCTCTATTGTTTCACTATCTATATTTTTGGTCATACCCCTGACTTTCCCTGCCACCCTGCGTGGTGTGCCCTGGGGTTCTTCAGGAGGTCCTTTTGGTCATGATGGCTAGTATTAGAACTAAGAAAGCTGTTTTCTGTCTGCATGAGCAGACCTTTTGTAAATTTGTATTATTATCGTAATATAAAAATGCTGATTCACACAAAAAAAATAATTTCCTATATATATGTAAATTATATAAATTTATATTAAAAAAAAATCATATATTAAAAAATATTAATAAACAATAGTTTATATATATTATTATAATATTATTATATATATAATACATATATATTACAATAAATTATATGAATTTTATATTAAAAAAAATCATACATTAAAAATATTAAATGAAACAAATGATTTTTTAATAGTATTATAATAATTTATATATAGAATAAATATTATAAATAATTTTATTAAATAGATTTCATATATTAAAAAATATTAAATAAACAAATGATTTTATATATTATTATAATATTTATATATAAAATAAATGTTTAGATACCATTTTTGGATTCAACTGTGTTAAATAAGTCATTCATCTATGATCATTTTTATGAGTCTCGTGATTTTTGAGTAGTCCACTTAGCACTCATTGCATTGGGTGATGCTCATAGCCCTGAAGAAGTGGGATTGAAACTAATGAAATGAATCACATAGTCAATCATCACTTTCGGGGCTTGCACCCAGTAGGGAGGTCACCCATCCCAGATCGCCTCTGGTTTAACCGTGCTTAACTGTTGAGTTTTCCCCACAATCAAGTCCACTTAGCTTGCTACCCCATTTGCAAAACCTTAGCAAGTATTGTGCCACATGAACCATTCAAGTAGAGTTCCCTTCACTCTTTTTGAATTAAGTATTGGGGATTTTAGCATTGCATTATATTAGATATCATTTTTTGGATTCAACTGCATTAAATAAGTCGTTCATATATAACCATTTCCATGAGAGGTAATTGTAACTAAGTAATTTCTCATAATTTTTTAATAGTCCACTTAGCACTTATTTAAATAACATTATTAATATTTAAATTGATTTTAAATTAAAACTAAAAATATTTTAAAATTATTTTTTTTAAATTTTTCCAATATGTCAATTTGATTAGATTTCACTTTAAATTTTATTAATTTTCAAATCATTACAGTTTCTTACTATAAGTTAAATATTAAAAAACATATATATTGGATAAATATTATTTATTATCATAATAATTATTATTATTTGATTTTAAAATTCTGAATAAATTAAATATTAAATTAATATATAAAAATATGTAACTTAATTTAAAGGTTACATCAAAAGAAAATGTGAAAAAAGGGTAATCAAGTTAAAAATCCAAAAATATAATATAAGTACGACACATTCAAGTCAAGGAAAAAGAGCTTTGAGAAAAGTAGAAAATTTAATGGAAAATGTAAAATAGTTAACATCAACGTTAAATATTAAAATTTAAAGACTCATAAATATTAAGAATACATTAAATTTAAAGTTAAAGTATAGATATTACTATACATTTAAAGTTAAGAAAAGTAACATTCGATAAAAGAAGTTAAGAAAAGTAACATTCGATAAAAGTGGAGATTTAGTTGAAAAATGCCAAAACTTTAAATAAATCAAATTTAATACCTACTTTATATACAAGAAAGAGTTTTTGAAATAGTTCATTTCATTTCATCGACTGCGGAGTGGGCCTCCATATCTCGTAAGTAGATCACTCTTATTTCCTTGGATTTTCCCCCTTTCAATTCTGGCAAATGGTTACAATCATTTTCTTTAGCCGTGCCATAGGCTAAGAGCCGGGGTTTTCACGATTTTGAGAAATTTGTGTAATCGTAGGAAAATAGCTTATTGTTTTTTAAAATAATTGTGTTTAATATGGAGGAGATGTGTAAGTCTGTCTATCTAACTGAAATTCGGGGTTTTCACAATTTTGAGAAATTTGTGGATTCGTAGAAGAATAGCTTATTGCTTTTGAAAATAATTGTGTTTAATATGGAAGAAATGTGTAAGTCTGTCCATCTAACTGAAATTTTTGTTAATGTTAGCCAAACTAAAAATCTAAAACATCTAAAAAATAAAGATAAAAATCTAAATAACCATACAAAACATATAAACCTCTCTAAATTCATCTTAACTCTAGATCTATCAAGTCCCGAGAGCGATCAAATCTATTGAGGTGCAAACATTTTTTAAAGTGAAAAGAGATTTGATCACTTGGTAGATCTGAAATTAAGATAGATCTAACATGGTTTAAAAGAGAGTCAGTAAATCAATGGACTAAAAGTAAAATTGTTGTGGGAATCCTTCTAATTATTTGGTTTTTCTCCCAAACTGGGCACTTTACAGAAGGGTTTTAACTCGCCATGTTTTGTTTGAAACATGTAAGCTGAGAAAACTTGTTTTGTTTGAAGTATGTAAGTTGTGAAAACTATCCAAATTTGACAATTTCCACGACATAAAAGGTCATTGGGGATTTGAATTTTTTTTCCCAGACGAAAAATATAAAACCTTCATTCCATGGTGAAAGTTTTACAATGACGTGACCTTCATTCCATGGTGAAAGTTTTACAATGACGTGAGGTAATATCTGCAATGGGAAAGCCAAAATATGATTGTGCTCCAATTACATAAGACAGTCTCTAACCAAAATATTTGTTATCCAAATGTAAATAAGAGTCGAAACCAATTAAAAAAAACATCCTAGTCTGAATGGAAGATAAGGGGACAGGCATACCCAAGGGGAACAAAGATCTCCAAGAAGCAACTGACATCAAGACCATCTATCAACTACATAAAAGAGGAGCCAAAGCTCAAAAAAACCAACTCCATGACTTTACCCAAAGGAGAATTTTTCAAAGAACAGGAAACCACAGTAGAGGGTGAGGCCAAGCTTGTATAGAGTGTCAGCCTCCATATTTTGTTCCTGAAAATCATGTTGAAAAGAAACTGCCCAAAAAAAGGATGAGTTCCCTGATCTGGAGCATCTAGTTACAGAGAATAAGGACCTCAAGAGAGCATTGTCCTAACACCCACTTAATCATGAAAAGAGAGTCACCAATGATCAAGAAATTGTCTAACCCAAACCAAGAAGAACACTAGAAGCAACCCCATCAAAAAGCAAGTAGGAATATCGCATTCAAATCCACTAAAAAGATGGATCAACTCCTCTCCACTGGGGATTTAAATTTATGATGCGAAAAAGCATTCGGGTGAATTAAGGTTAAAGCTCATCGTTATTTCATCTTTCATTGTTTCATTGTCTCCACGTGACCATTACTTATTGGCCATGAAACTTAGATATTGGTTTTAATATTTAGTTTTAAAACCATATATTTTAATTTTAAAAAATATTATAAATTTTATTTTCACAACACCTTTTTATTATTTTAAATTTAAAAATATTATAAATTTTCTTTTTTCATAAAACCTTCATTTTATTTAGATTTTTCGCATGTTATTTAGATTTAAAAATATTGTAAGTTTTCCTTTTCACAGAACTTGTTCATTTTAATTAGATTTCAATCCCAACAATTCCAAGATATTATATATGTGGTTTTTTTAATGAGATGTTGTCTGTTTTATAATAAATGTAGATAATATGTTTTTATATTTATGAGCGATTTATTTATTATGGGATTTATTATTTTGTTATCATAATTTATATTTTTTTCATATTTAGATATTAATTTATTTCATAAATATTAAAATAAAATATATTAATGCTCGGATGGCCGAATCCAACCATACGAAAAAATATTTAGTTATGCATACAGCGTGATTTCTTTTTTCGCTTCAGACGGGATTTTTTGTTTGGCTTTAGACGGTATTTCTTTCTTTTATTCCGCGAATATTAAAAATAAGCACATTAGATATCCAAGAGAATTTTGTTACTAAAAATTTATATAAATATTAATATATATAAAATTATTATATATAATATATATTGGGATTTTTATTATCTAAAAAAGTTGTGAAAGACTTAATATTACAAGTTTATGGTAAATAATTTGTAAAAAAATTATAATATTAAGTTTAACAGTAAATTATTTTAAAAAATAAAAAATAAAGATTATTTTAATTATAAATTTTTATTTTTCTAGTGAAATTTGAAATTTAACGATACAATTATAAAGTGAGATTGTGATTTTTTTTTAATATTATGATTTTATTATTTTTCCTGAAATTGAAATTTAACGATACATTATAAAGTGAGATTGTGATTTTTTTAATATTATGATTTTATTATCTATTTTAAAACATTTTTTTTTAATATTATGATTTTTATATCTATAAAAGGAAAATTATTAGACAAAAGTATTTTGAAAGTTTTATAATATACCAGTTAATAGTGAATAATTTGTAAAAGATTATAATATTTTAAATTAATTTTAAATATTTTTAAATTTAAAATTAAGTTTAGTTTAACTATAATTTTATTATTGAAATTGAAATTGAAATTTTAAATGATGCAATTTATAAAGTGAGATTTGATTTTTTTAATATTTAAAAATGGGGTTTTATAATTTTAAAAAAAATTAAAATTATTAATTTTAATGATGTAATTTTTAAATGAGGTGTGTGATTTTATTATTATTTAAATTAGGGTTTTTATAATTCTAAAAATAAAATTTAATTTAATTTAATTATTAGAAGTTTTGCTTTCTCTATTGAAATTTGGTGATTTAATTTTAGATACAATTGAAATTTTTTATTGCGATTTAATGTGTTTTTTAATACATAAATGGATTCAACACCTAGAAACTCTAGGGAGTTCTACATATTACATAACTTAAATTTATAATTCTAAAAAGGTCCAAGGTCAAAAGTTCAAATGGAGTCAACTTTCTAAGCCACGCCACAACTAATTTTTTCTAGAAAGTGAGAAGATCTAATGATATATTCCTTGGAAAACTACAATATTAGACTATAAGCCACATTTAAGAATAGTTGTACCTAATACCTATGCATTGAAATGTATTTTTTAAATAAAAAGGTTGGTTTTCAATATCATTATCAAACTTCATTGATATGTTAAGTTACAATTTGACATGTTTAGTTTAGTGCTAATAAGATAATGATTAAAGGTCCTTTGAATTATCTATATTTGCCAATTTTGACATAACTATTTTTCCCTTCCCAAATTGCAATGTATATCTACTTTCTCTTTTGCAAATTTCAATGTTAAATATAGAATAACTTTTCATATATACACAAACAAACAAACTTAATCCATTAAAAGTTAAATAAGTAACCATGATCTATTAATGGCTCAAAAAACTTAAAAAATGCAAGAGAAACAAAATCATTCTTTAACATATACAACTCATGTTAATGTGATTTCATGAAATAATGAAGTTTGATCATGCACTTGCTACGAGTCTCGTACTTTCATCTTGCAATTTGTACTTTACTTTCATTCTAAAATTCGGATCGCAAGTATTGTAATATAGTATTAGATATGTCATACTAATTTTGGGATAAAGAATGGTAGAATGCACACCTACCTCCATGGAGGCCAAGGTTGTACTAGCAAGAACAACTTTATCACACAAGCCAATTCCATTTCCACGGGAGAAATGATTGAGTTTATTGTTCATGATTTGTCTTCTTCATGTCATTCACTTGCCAATGAACCAAACATGGAATCAAAAAGAAAAGTTGAAAAAGAGAAATTAAGGATATAATAAACTCAAGATCTTTCAGGGATGCAAAGATCACCACAAAACCCCTAAATCAAGCTAATTATATAAAGTTGAAATGATTTTTCAAACAAATGGGAAAAAAAATATGAAAAGAAAACTTACATAAACCACACAAACAAATCATAAGAATATAATATTTTTGTTTCATTTTGTTTTTCAAAAGCATCTCCTCATGAAAGCCACTGATATAAGATTTCACTTTATCATTTCAAAAACAATCAATAAAGAGCTAGGCCAAAACCCTAACGACGTAACATAGAAAGCCACTGATATAAGATTTCACTTTATCATTTAAAAAACAATCAATAAAGAGCTAGGCCAAAACCCTAACGAACTAACATAAAAACTAAAAGCAAAATAAAAGTAAAGAGAGCTTTAGTTCGAATAGCTTTCTCGATTTAAATGCCAATGATCTTTCTCACCATATGTTGAAACCCTGCCATTTCCTCGAGTTAAAACAATCAAAACTGTTAACTCTCCCAAAAACAACACTGTGGAACAACCAAAATAATCCAAATTAGACCATTATCTACTAGGCGACATCATGTCTGTAGATAACTATTTGTCAAAGTTGGTATGTCAAATCGATTTTAAAGAGCAAAAAGAAAGAAAATGGGAGAATGTGACCATATCTTTGTGGAGGTCAGTGTTGTATTAGTGAGGCAAGAACGACCATTAAAGGGCTAATTCCACATCGTCATCAGAAAACATTGGGTTTATTGTTCACCTTTTGTGTTCTCGAGGTCACTTACCTGCAAACTTCATTGATGTACTCGGGTGATCGAATTTTAATATTATTATCAAATTTCATTAATTATCAAGTTATAATTTGCTATTTTTTAATAATTGTTAGTTAATGATTAAAGATATTTTGAATGACAAGCAACGAGCAAAGCCACCGTACTCTCATTCCATGAGTCTCATGAAAACAAATAACCAGCCTGCCATAGGGAATTTAATGCCCCTATGGTTGTTGGTTCACATGCATACCTCATAGCCCAACTAGCCCGATTTGACAGGCCCATTGCGGATTCAACAATTCTCCAGCCCCATTTGTCGCCATGTTTGCATTCGTCCTTGCCATACATGCGAGCAGGTTCAAACATACCATCAGTCCGCGTGAATTCCAATTTGAATTGTGATCATCCCTCCTCCGCTCGCGCTCCACCTTCGAAGAGAACCCGAAAAGGAACCCAGAAAAAAAACCCAATGTACCTTATTCCGCATCCAGCAGACCCCCAGCGCACTGAGGTATTTTCTGTCGAGAAACTTCAACATTGCATCTTGTGCTGCTTTTTTCTTCACCCAAACTGTGCAGAGCATCAAACTGATTTGCCACAGTGTTCGAGCTCTCAAAACCCGTGGAGCCACGAAGTTATTTGTTGTCATGGGAGTTGTGTATTCTCATTTCATTCTTGCATGGGCTCCACCGAAGAATCCTTAAAGTGACAGGGCCTAGAAATTTTGATCCAACTCCAGCCTGAATTGGGTTTGTTTCCATGGAAAAACCAGGCCCACCATGATAAAATTGGATTGTTTCTGTGCAGAGCATCAGATCCTTTGAACCATACTATTGTTGGTTTGTTTCTGTGAAAGAAATAAAACGCTTGCATCATAGTTAGATTACAGATGGATCAAAACCCTAGATATATTTCTTCTTATAGATTTCTATTTTATGCCCATTTCATGATTATATTTTTCCACCCATATATCGATATGACAAGCCCATATTTTCACTGTACATAAATCTCAATCTAGATCACAATTCTGAATCCAAGTGCTTGAATAGAAAGTGCAAGGCATTTTTTCTTAAAAAATAATTAACCCCATCTAAATGATCGCGTAACACTTGACTGATTATATTCCCGAAAAAATAGATGGCACTGAGCAGATCAGTCACGTCGATTGAATCTATCAGGCGAAAGTAGTGCCTCAGGATCACCATTTCTGAGCTTGTTGGATGTCAACACAGAGAACAATCTCTTAACAAACAAAGTACTTGTCATCGACTGGAATATGGTCGATGATTCTAATCTCCCAACTCTGATAAGTGGAGGACTCAGGCTCCCCCCTCTTGCTCTTGTCAGACCTGCATGCCGATAATCCCCCATAGATATTTTGTTATTGTTGTAGTAATCTATGGCTGCTGAAAGTGAAAACATTGAAGAAAAATTGGTTGAAGATGATGATCCCCTCCTGAAAAATGGTGAATTTAAAGCTCTTGGATTTAATGAAAATTGACCCTTTGAATTGAACGGTGAACTGAACCTCTTGCTCCATTTGAAAGTCCTCATGTATCTCCATGGCGATGCAGTATTGTCTGTAACAGGAAGAGAATCCAAAAGATGAGTTCCTGAGTCGCTAAATGTAAAGTTGTAATGCCCATGACCTGAAGATTCGAATGAATATGATCTTGACAGAGTGGGTAATAACTCAGACAAGGGCTCGTTTTCCATTATTGTGTCTTCCTTTCAACCTGCAATGGTTTCACCTCCTCCTAATTCCAATATGATACTCCTAGTATTAAGCCCATCAACGTGCTATGAGCCTTCAACTTCCAAATCTAACCATGTTCATTGCAATCCTCTATCCACAAAATCTTGAAAATCTGTATTATTTATACGTTTTTCACTACTTCTAGCTGCATTATAAGCACCAATTGAAGCTGAATCTTTTGATCTGAAACCGTCATGCACAACCCCATCCATCCCATGTTCCATACTAGGACGTATTCGGGAAGCCACGGTAGGGACAAAAGGGCTTTCTACATACACAATATTGGCTCTGTAGAAAGGACAATTTGCATGTGACCTTAGCCAAACATCAATGCAATTAATATGCAATGCATGGCTACATTTTGGAAGAACCCTAAGAGCCTCATTCTCCTAAAACTCAACCAGACAAGTTTCGCACCCCATGTTGTTCATGAGCTTCTCTGTTTTAGTGAATCTGCACAGAAGAATAGATTTGATCACAGCTTTGTCTAGACCATATATACGAGTAATTATTTGCCAGCCCTATAGGTCTTGGATTCCTTCCAGTGAATAAGCATCGATTTGTATATTCTCCTCAAAGTCCAAACTTCTATATCTCCTCATGAAAGAATGCCTCCATCTAGAAGCTTTGCAATACTTTACAAAAATCTTGTACTAACTTACTACCAGTATGGCACTACCTAGTATTGCAACAATGGCTATGAGGGCAAGACTAAAGGTGGTGGCGGCGCTGTTGTGCTTGGTGGGTTCTTTACTAATGGCTGCATTTGGTGAGGTTCCCCACCCAAACTCATAGCCACCTACTGAAATGTCCCAATGATGGGAATTCTCTCGAGGTAAATCCATGGCTAAATTCTATAACAGGTTGACTTCAAACCTATAAATTTGTTGAAAAATATAGATGTAATTAGTTACTATGTTCATTGAGAATAAAAGATGAGAAACCCACTGCAAAATCATAACATGACTATTAATTCATAGTGAATTTATCTAACTACACCATCTCCTCCATCTTGATCACGCATGCAAACATATCTCCTCAACCTTCACTTCGTTCTGTCCTCTCCCAAAGTCTTCCACTCCTCACGTAACTTCATTTCCTAACCTTTCATTGACATAACCCTTT
>APFE030909325.1:0-29659 GCA_000404065.3 Pinus taeda | reverse complement strand
CGAGACCCCTTCCACATGATGTGGAGATAACACTCGTTGTGCTGATGAAGTCAACGAGACCCCTTCCACCCCGGGTGGAGATAGTACTCGTCGTGTAGATGCAAATAAGGCCCTGTGGCCTCGCTGGTATGTCACATATGGAGGAGAACTTATATGCTCAGTCTCAGGAATGTCTGGCTGGTGTGAAGATGCTCCCTCATCATGAACTATCTCGGGAGGCGACTATAGCGCTGCGAAGTAGTCATGGGAGATGAAATCCTCCGAAGTAATGCCCTGCTGTGTCAACTGATGCATCACTATGATTTTGATCAGCGCGTAATGATATATGCTCTTATGCTGATGTGCTGGGCTCTTCCTTTGTACTAAAGTCACCATCCTCTCTATGTTGCGACACATGATGTACGGAATGTTCATCATATGTACCCTTGTGAAATGCATCAACAAACGGACATGGTACGCATAGAGACGCGAGAATCTACCCTTGCAACTGAAATATCGAATGATAAGTTTCATCAACGGTGCAAACTCATCCCTCAGGAATCTGAAAGGAAAAACTATACTCAAGTGTCTCATATACCCGAGTTTGATGTATGGCTCATAGTAGAACCTATCTAACTGCTGGCGTTTGCTCCATTCCTCTCCTAAATTTGGTATCCCGGTGGCTTGAGCAATAGTCTCTGGTGACAAGGTGAAATTTACTCCAGCAAGGTTTACATGACCATCATGTAAATGTAGAACAAATAATCAGACTAGTTCCTGATGATGATGAGTTTGTGAGATCATCTCACAGTATTGGAAACGTGATTGACGCTGAAAACAATCCATTGCAGGTGGGCAAGCTTGCAATTGAGCCAAAGAAGTAGGCTCCTCCCTGACATGCTGACCACCTTTGCCACTTTTGTGATACCTCCGTGGCACATTTACCTCCGGTGTGGAATCACTGTCATACTCCTGCTCATATATTGACTCTGTCTCTGGCATGACTTTGAAAACAAGATAGTTGGGATATATACACTGATGTATAATCTGTGTGTACAATTGAATGTAAACTATTCTTTGCTCTAAAAATGTTGTGACCAAGGGGAAACAAATGCACAAGGGAATATTAGGAAAGGGAAAACATTAGGGAATTAGGGACTTTGGAAATAAAAACAAGGGAATTAGGGAAAGAAAGGGAAATGAAAATATTGGATTTAGGATTTTGGGGTGTTAGGTAGGGATAATGTGTTTTTTTTAAATAGAGGTGAGGAACTAAGAGTTGAGGGATTGTAGTGTAGGATTAATGAGGGAATTAATGGGGAAAAATAATGGTGAATTTGGGAATGGGAAACAAAGGGAAATGGGGAAAATATCACAACCTTGGTTACACTCTGTTTTTGAACCCTACAACAATTTTTTACATTCAAACCCTACAGCACTTTTCATTGGCAAAGGAGGGCTTTCCACTTGGATCTCTAAGGAAAACATTTCATGAACCCATCACATTAACCTTTAAAAGCCAAGCAAAGGTAATGGATATGAGCCTACCTGCAAATTTGTGCAGAGAGGAGGCGATTTGATGCTTTTCCAAACAAGTTTCGGGCTCCAAACCTAGTGCGCCGCGTGCCTCACCCAATGCGCCGTGTGCCTCTGATGCACCGCGTGCGTGTATTTTTACACTGTGGCTTTGTGCCCAATGCACCACACGCTCCTGATGCGTCACATGCCTAGCCCAGTGCGTATCGTGCCTGGAAACTGCTCCAACTTCCACTCAAATTCACAATTTCGCTTTGGAACAATCTTGTTCACTCTTGGCATGTACAATGAGTTGAAAATGTGTTGAAATATCTTTATAAAGACTCCCTTTTGATTTTTTCTTGGTCCATAACCCATTTTGTAATGTTTTCATTGACACTTTTTCAGGATTAATGGAATTCTGGCTTTTTGGTTTCCTCCTTAAATTTGGTTGAAATAATGATTTTCTTTGACAATTTTTTGCAGGGATAGCTGTGATATGATCTGGCAAAGGAGACCAAGGCTGCGCCTGGACAATTCAAGAACTGAAATTTTTGAAAATTTATGAAACAAATGAGATGACGACTTATCTTCAAAACAGAGTTTTGAAGAGAAGTCCTAATCTATCTGTATAATGATAAAAATTATTGAGGTAACCAACATCCCTCTGGCCTGCTGGTCTTTTTAGACTTTGCAAAATAAAATTGACTTAACCCTAGACCTAATGACTGAGAACACTTGTCATGACCTAGGAATTTGAAACAGGACTGTAAATGACCTTTCAAGACTTGTTTTTATGAATAGACCTGAACCAGCAGTGCCAAACATGAGGGGAATGAGTGACACAAACCATTCTGTCAGAGTTATTGCATGCCTAACGAAATGCAACTGATCGAAACTGATGGGACACCTAAACATGAAATGAAAAAGGAGCTTTGATCTCTGATGGAGGGATAACTAGACCGACTCTAACATTGGATCCAATGGGGATGGTAGCTCCTTGGAGATGCCGAGAACCGCAGATCTCTGTAAGAGCTAGACAGTGCCTTCATCCATTGGGCTATGGAGTCATTATTCCAACATAAAATTTTGACAATTGTACTAAAAAACCAAAAACCACTTTGACCAAAACTGACTCGAAACTAAAAGGATTGATACAACTGACTTGACAAACTTAAACCAACTAACCTCCATTTCTAGAATTATAGCCTTCACTGTGGGCCCCAGACTGAAAATGAGAAGTTAGTACACATGTGAAATAGAACATAAGTAAAATGATATGTACAATGATGATGAAATGAGTAGAAAATACTCAGAAGTGGTATCGCTTTAGGAGCCGACCGTTAATCGGCCCTCCAGGACACTCATCTCCATTCATTTCTTTGAGAAGAAAAGCGTTTTGGCCACGATACGCTGCAATCTTGTAAGGACCCTTCCATAAGTTTTCAAATTTGTCGTGCTTTCATTTGTCTTCATGTCGAGCATCCCACCTCAAAACTACCTCATCTAGCTGAAATGTGTCTGCTTTTGCCTTCCAGTCATAAATATTTTTTATGCGCTCCTGCAACTTGCAAGTGTTTTGAAATACCTACTCCCATGTCTGCTGTAAATGAATCATCTGATTAATCCTTCTTTGCATAGGATCTTCCTCACTACCGGCTTCTTGGAGCAATTTGACTACCGAGACAGCAAGAAAAGTAGGAAAAACCATGTCTATCCCGTATACCAACTCGAAAGGAGACATGCCAATATACTTTTTCTGACTCACCCTATCAACCCATGGTGCATTTACTAACTTCTTGTGCCAGCCCTTTTTATTGATTTCCAGCAATTTCTTAATGATATTAACCAAAGATTTATTAGATGACCCGCCAATCCATTTCCCTGAGGATGGTATGCGGTTGAATGTCCCAAGCTAATATTGTACTTATAGGAAAACTCGACCATCCTTTTTGACTTGAATGCCGCTACATTATTTGTGATTAACTTACTTGGACACCCAAAACGTGACAAAATATTGGTTTCAAGAAAAGAAATAATTACCGCATCCGTGGCTTGTCGAATAGGAATCGATTCAATCCATTTTTTGAAGTTGTCCATGGCTGTAAATATCCATCTATGCTGTCCTGACGATGTTGGATGGATTTCCCCGATGAAATCCAATCCCCGCTGCTGAAAAGGTGCACTAATTTCAATTGGTTGGAGAGGCAAAGGTTGTAGTTTCTGCTTCCCTTCAAAAATTTGGCATTCGTGACAATTCTTAACAGCCTTATATACATCTGAAAGTAATGAAGGCCAATAGTAACCTACCCTTAGAATCTTGTTCGCTGTGGTTTTCCAAAACAGGTGGCCTCCACAGTCACCTCTATGAAAGTCTTCCACAACTCTTTTGGATTCTTCCTCTACCAAACAATTCAATAACATTCCACCAGGGTCTTTCCAAAACAATGCTGAATCTAGTATGCAAAATTTTGCAGCTTTGAATTTCAATGTTCTACTCTTATTTCTAGGCATTACGGGAGGTGAAGAAACATATTAGATACCTGAACTGATGAATTCTCCTCATCTTCATCGGACATGGCAGTAATCAAATTTATATCTAGAACTTGAAGATTCGTTTTAGCCATTAACTTGGCAAGTCCTTGTCCTTTGATTAGTTTGGCTGGTTTAATCTCCACATCATACTCTAACAACGTAGAAATCCACTTACCCTGCCTGCCTTCTAGATCTGTCTGTACCAAAATATCTTTAACTGTTGTGTTAGGAACATAGGCTAGAATGTGGGAATGCAATATATACACACGGAAATATTTCAAGGCCTTTACAAGTACAAGTGCTTGTTTCTCAATAATGATGTATTTCAATGCTCCATCTCTTATAATCCGACTGAAAAAATCAATGGGCTTTTCAACTCCTTCCCTTTTCTGCATAATACAGCTGCCAAAGTGTGCTCATAAGCAAATGAGAACAAAATAAAATCCTACGTGTAGTCTAGGCTGATTAAAATAGGAGCTGAAGAAAGAGCTAACTTCACTAAATTGAATGATTTCACTGCCTCTTCGGTCCACTTTACCTGATTTTCCTTTTTCAGCATGCTCGTGATTTCTCTAAGATGCTCCGCTACATTTGGAATGAAGCGACGCAAAAAAATCAATTTACCATTAAAGGACTGTATTTCTTTCTTGTTCTGGGGCTGTTCAATTTTCTAAATGGATTCAACACGTGCAGGGTCAACACGGATGCCATATTTAGATATGATGTGGCCAAGGAGCTTGCCCTCATCCATGGCAAAAAGACTCTTTTTCGGATTCAGCGAAATGCCATATTTTCTGCACTTTTGGAAGAAAATTTTCAAATGATACAAATGTTCTTCATTAGAATTTGAAAACACAGTTAAATCATCAAGATAAACAACTAAAAATACATCTTTCTCATTGGCGAAAGCCATGTCCATTGCACGCTGAAAGGTGGCTCCTGCATTCTTCAAACCAAACGGCATTTTTGCATAATGAAACGTTCCCCACGGAGTGGTAAACGCTGTCTTGTCATGATCATCTTCATGCACTAGAATTTGATTATATCCTGAATATCCGTCGAGTAGTGACATCCTTGATGCTCCAACTACTCGCTGCAATATGTGGTCCATTTTTTACAGCGGATAATTGTCTTTTAATGAAACCTTATTCAAATTTTTGAAGTCAATACATAAACGGATCTCACCTGTTTTCTTTCTCACGGGCACCAAGTTTGATATCCAATCTGAAATCGGATAGGCACAATGATTCCTGACTTATACAATCTATTTACCTCTTTTTCAATCGATGGTAGCAGCTTTGGATTGATTCTCCTCAACTTTTGATGAAAAGGCTTCTAATTTGACTTAATGGGAATAGTATGCTGGATGATATTTGTGTCATATGTTTTTAAATCTGAGTAATCCCATGCAAAAACATTAGAAAATAAAGACAACAATTTCACATATTCTGCCTTTACCTTTGGTGATAATGACTTTGATAATTTTACCATCTTGGGATTCTTAGCTAGCCCAATATTTACTTCTTGAACACCCTTTTCAGTTGGCCTCAATGTTGGTTTACGAGCTACATCATCTTGGTCGAAGAGTTCTTCCAAAGGGATCAATCCCTTAGGAATGATGTTATCTTTAAGTTGCAGTACTTCCATTTGATTTATTTGTATATCATCACTACCATCATCATTTTCTGTATCTATGGAGGTATCTTTGAACTTACCCTTATTCTATAGAAACTGATTAATCTCCTCATCATCCTGAAAGACTTGCCAACATCACTGATTGTCTGGAACGGTGGGATGGTGTTTGACATGAATTTCAAACTTGTTGCTGGAATTCATCGAAATTTTTAAGTTGCTTGTTGCCTTAGCAAGTCCATCAACAACACCATTTTGTATGCGAGACACACATCTCAAGTTATGATCAGAAAATAACTTCAAAATATCTAAGACTGCATTTTGATAAGCTCTCATGCGAAGATGCTTGGCCTGAAACTCACCTTTAACCTGCTTTATCACCAACTCTGAATCACCATAGACTACAATCTTTTTCGCTTTCAGCTTTCTAAGAATCTTAAGGCCAGCAATTAGAGCTTCATATTCTGCTTCATTATTAGAACAATCAAATGCTAGCTTGTAGGAACACACTCTCACTTTGCTTGGAACCTTATCTGTAGCGGAAAATGGACTGTGAATCCTAACACCAATTCCAGCTCCATCACTACCTACTGCACCATCAAAATCCATGGTCCAAAGACCATCTTCATCATCCTCTAAATGCTGAAATTGCACCGGCTCTGATATTTCTGTTTGCTGCCCATTTTCTTTCGCTAATTGCTCCAGGATAGTTTTCTTTTCTCTTCTTTCTTTTTGCAGAACTTCTCTAAAATTCTCAGTGATTTCTGGTATATATTCCGCCTGAACTAACTGATTATCTAGATCATTAAAACTATCAGCAAGCAACACAAATGACTCTAAATCGGTATGTACATAATTTACAGGATGATTGATTGGCTTCTCTTTGTTGGTTATCATGTATTTCATCTTTTTCTCTCGATATAAATTTCTCATTTGACCAAAGACTGGAATTGTTGCATAAGAGAAATCTAACTATAGTGTACCTTTCAATTTTGCTCCCCAAGATCTCGAAAGGAGCATCCCAAATCGCGGAGGAATGTCCGCCACAACCACATCCATCAAAACATTCTTCACTGGAATTTGGTCTAAGCTAACAACCAAATCTTTGATGAGCCCGATACATCTCACACGGCTAGAATCAAATGAATACAAATCATGATATATCCTTGTAATGTCTAGCCCCAGCTTTTCCATGATCGCCTTTGGAATCAAATTGTGCGAAGCATCCGAATCGAACATAGCATTGTACAATACATATTCATGCAATCTCAAACTGATATAAAAGGGAGGAACATCACTGTCAGGGGACTCACCATCTAATGCAGGCCCAAATATCAATTTTGGCTGATCATATTCAATGTTTATCGTGTCAAAAATTGGATCAAAATTTAGAATTTTAGAGACTTGACCATGGTAGTTGTTGTTCTTCATGATTTCTGTCAAAGGAATGGATATTTTTAATTTGGAAATTTCATTTTCCAAACTAAATGCTGAAACTGTTTCGACTTCTTTGACCGAAACTTCCTTCTTATCCTTGATTATACTTGCCTTATTTATCCTTTCTACTGATGATATCTTGCTAGTTGTGGGATCAATTGTCTCTTTTCCTTTCTTCTGTGGTATGGGTGAATCCGTCTTTGGTGCTGTAGCTTCTTTTCTTTTTTGAATTGGATTGATGGGCACATCTTAGTTTCTCAATGAGTACTGCTTCTGTTGAGCGGACAAGGCATTCAAATATCCTCTTTGGTAATCATCTAAATCTGCATCATTTGCTAAGATAAAATCTTCATCTTGCTCGACGACTGAACTTTCTACATACTCTTCTTCTTCGGTGATGTAAATGGGTAGATCGTCAGGAGTGAAGAAGTGGTTTTGTTCCCCTACTACATCAGCATCATCATCTGAATCTTGACTCACAAAATTCTGCAAAAGAGGAGTCTTAATCTACTACTGGGCTACTGGCTCTTGTGCTCTTTGTTCACGCTACTTAATTATGAACTGTGGTTGTTGCTGGCCACGGTAATTTGGATTACGAATCTGTGTTTCTGATTTATCAAGGTTCATTCTTTTGAACATTTTTACCATCTCACGAAGCCAAGGCGGTTCTGATGTAGACTCTTCTTTTATAGTCACTCTTTTCTCTGCTTTCAACTGTGCTCTCTTATCATTCATATTTGCCTCAACACTAACAACAATCTTTTGCATATCTTCTAAGGTAGGAAGATCTCTGTCTCATAGTGAATAAGCCATTTCCGGATCAAAACCGTCCGGGAATTTAAGAAGAGCTGACTTTTTAGATGGTCTTAAGTCATCTGGAATTGCATTATACACTGCATTAAATCCGATAACATAATCCTGAATGGACTCACCAGGATTACGCTTGATGTTGGTATACTCTGAAGTGATTTGCAACGGGTCTTTCTTCATGTCCCATCGGTCTAGAAACAAGGTCTGAAGTTCCTGTAATGTATTGATACTCCTTGCTTGTAAATCTGTGAACCATATGCGAATCTCTCCTCCAAAAGTCTGGGCAAACAATCTCATTGAAACATTTTCCGCATCAATTTCATGCAGGTCCAAAAAGTCCGTCATTCTGACAATATGCTGCTGAGATGATATACTCTGTGGTGTGCCATCGAATATAGGAATCTTGCTCTGATAATCAGCAGGCATAGGATCCAAATTGGCCGGCAAAGCAAGGGGTGCAAATCTAGCAGCCATGGTTCTTGGTGGATTTACAATCGACCTTGGAGATGTTTGGGGAGTAGGTGCAGCTGAGGTGTGAGGTGTATGAGGAGGTGTGTGTGGAGGAGATGCAGTTTTAGGCGTGGAAACAGTAGATGAAGGCGAATTGATTACAAAATTTTGATCAGAAATAATGGGTTGCACAGGGATGGTAGGAATGAAAGGTGGTTCAGTAGGATGTCTAGAGGTGGATGCCGTAATAGACGATCCAATGATAGCAGATGTAGTTTCTAGGAACTCAATGATATTCATAACCTCAATTGTATTTTGGAGCTGTCTTAAAATGAAATTCTCAATAGGCATGTTAGACTTTTCGATTTGAAGGGCGGCAGCGAAATCAGGATTTGGAACTATATAATCAAGAGCATTTTCAGACTTGGTTTTGAACAATGATAGTTCAAACTTCTTGTTATCACTTAAGACTACAAGTTCACCTATGTACAAAGATCCATATAAAATTTTTGTTTCAAGTCAATAGGTTTTTTGGTGTGTTACTTTAAAATTAGTTTCTCCAAAGGTATTGATGTAGGTCCTTGTAAAAAACCGTTAGTTTCCATCTCTCATAGCATATCTAGTCTTGATTACATCATTCTGACTTTGCACAGTTTCGTAGCATAATATGATTGGCCAGTGTAGCTGCGCAATCATTTTCCACCATTCCTGAGCAGCCATTGCGTAGCGTGGCATGTCATTTCATGATTGCCTGCGCTACGAAATCGGGGATTCGGGTATTTTCTGTAGCATATTGCCTTGAAATGTCAAATCTTGGGAGGTGAGTCATCAAAAACCGTTCATATGTGTCAGTCGACGTCCTCTCCGGATCATGATAGGATCCATCCCGCCATTAGAGATAGGATCACACACATGTCAATTACTTCAATCAATCTCATGAGGTATGGTTGTGCAATTATGTTTATTCATGACTGCATTAACGTGCCTATTCTATGGTGAGTGTTTCAAAAAACAAAAGGAAGCCGCCTGAATTCTCATTCAAAAGAGAGACTACTGCAAGCGAGCCTACATTCTGAAAACCGAAGCTGTTGAGTGAATTGTAATTGTTGATTGAGTTCTCTGTGCAAGGAATTTTCTGAGTGAGATGGAAAAACGAGAGCATAGATCCGGGAGATGTCTAAGGACTGAACCAGAGGGACTCGATCTCACACTGAAAGATGAGGGTGTTGCTCGAGCTTTCAAACAGGCGGGTTGCTGGAGGTTCTGTGAAAAACTGAAAGGCGGACACACAGAGGTAACCAAAGCTTTTGCTCTAAACTTTAGCGGCTTGAATTCTAAAGTTGCATTATTGGAATTCCCTGTATCTCCACAAGTTATCTCTGCTGTCACTGAGATCCCAAGGAGTGGTCAGGAGTGGTTTAAAAATTACAAGTTTGATACATCTCCATGTAAAGAATTTCTGAAAGAACAATATGCCAACGAGGACCTTTCTAAGGCAATACCCAGGCATTATGTTAAAGAGCATTATGCTCTGCTCCTCACAGCTATTCAGAAGTACCTCACATGTGAGGGAAGGTACACTATAGTATACTCCTACCATCTCAAACTTCTGTTACACTTCACAGGAAAGACGTCCATAGATATTCCTTTCTATTTGTTTAGGAGTCTAGGCAAAATGTGTGACAAAGTTCAGTATAAAAAGGATAATTATGAGACATCTCTTTTCCATCATGGTTTAATCAAGCTACTGGTGCTAGATAGCCTGAATAAGATCGGGAGGGATTGGGACTCATTTATTTTCATGTCGGGTTTCCAAAGTAAAACCGGCCTAACCCCATTACCAGACAGAGAAAAAGAAGGAAAGACTCAAGAGTCTACAATGGTTGAGGAACCCACACTGGCAACAATGGTTGAAGAGCCTACATTGTCTGAACCTAAGAAGCAAACTAAAGGCCGAAAGAAACCAAACAATAAATCAAAGCAATCAGGGAAACCCGTAGTCATTAAAGAGACACCAAAACCATCCGAGGAGAAGATGAAATACCAGAAAGTTGCATCCAAGCCAACTGAAGTAGCACAGGGAACCAGGATCAGAACAAGGAGCCAGTTGAACAAAGAAAAGGGAAAGTCAATTGCAGTAGAAGACAGCCCCATGTCAAAGGCTAGTCTTAATGATTTGTTAGAAGCAATTGACTTTGAACAAGCCACATCTATACAGGTGGAGCCCGTGCCAATAGACCTAACACAGTCATCTCCTGACAGCTCTAAGAAATCCAAAGCCTCAAAAAGGCTAAGATTCGAGGAGGCTGGGAAGGAATTCATGGTTAAGCCTCGAAGGCCAATCACTAGAGGTCAAGCACAAGCAGTAGAAAAAATCCCAAAGGGTGAGGAGACTGCCAAGGTAATAACAAAGCAAACTAAACCATTGCCTAAGATAGAGAAACCAGAGAAGGAAAAGAAGGCAGAAAGGGCAGTGAAGGCAGAGAAAGTACAGGAAACCAAAAGAATAATTTATACCAGAGAGCAGACCAAACAAAAAGGAAAGCAGGTAGCTCAGGCTAAAGAAACAAAGGAGAGCAGAAAGAAAGAGGTAAAGGAAAGGGCTCCTTTGAGCAAGAAAAATAAAACCTCACCCACCAAGGAGAAATGGGAAGCAGCTGACCAGGAGATGGCCAATATAGAAAAGACAGTGTCTGAGATCGCAGCTATGGAAAGTGAACTTGCAAAGCTGAAGGCTCAAGTAGGCAAGTTAGCTGCCAAATGAATTAAATTTCAATGTTGCATCAAGTTTTTTCATTTTTCTTAAGTTAATTAATGTTTTGAGGCATGTATTAAAGAAAGGAAAGTAAGCAATTTTGGAACTGAAGATGAAGCTGTGACAGTCTAAAATAATTGAAAAAATTCGTTAAAGACTGTGATTTTGCAAAGAACAGCAGTTTCGTAGCGCGCTACGAAACTGCTGTAGGTGACTGTTTTTAAGAGAAAATTCGAAAACAATGCTAAAGTCGCCAAATTTTGTGGAGAAAGGCTTCGAGGATGGAAAGGAAATTACCATGGTTGCTTAAGCCTTCAAAGGTTGATAAATGTAAAGCTTATTGCATAAAGGTAAAATCTTTTGTCTTTACCAAGTTTTCATAAAGTACCTTTATGACCGCAGAATTAGGGTTTCTGGTAGGATTACCAGGGTTTTGAGTTCAACACCTGGCAGTATTCGTAAAGCATCTAGATTATTCAGGTAGATGGTGTTATGGTATGGTCATTAAGGTCATTATACAGCTTCAAGCATTTTTGTTGGAAAATGAACATGGACTAAAACAGGGACCGGGAAAACAGAGGATACTTCTCCATTAAAGGCTGAGTCAGCAACACACTCAGAATCCAAGGCAGCCAATACATCGAATGCTTCTCAAATATATTCCAGCTCCTACAGGAAAGGCACAGCTGTCAGAGATCAGGAAGGAATCATGCAAACGAGGAGATGGTAGCAGAATTTGATTAGAACTAGGACTCTTTTATATTAAAAGCAATACCTCTGTATTTAGTAAATTAGTTTCAATATGGATAAGGTAGTTAACTAGAGGTTTTCGAGCTCCCCTCATGCTGGAGGAGGAGACTCAAGATAGCTTACTTTTATTTTCTATAAATAGGAGAAACTTTGATGTATCAAGGGTTGGAGATTTTTATGAAAAGACAGAGTTCTCATATTGGTGTATGTAAAGTTTCTTTGACAGTAATAGAAAGCATATTGTTGTTTCTTCCCAAGATTCATTGTGTGTCCCAAATGTTCAGAATGTGTATGGTTTTGGTTCTATGTATCTAATTTTACAATTCACTGGTCATGCAATCACTTTGAATTCATCATTGATGCTCAGACTTCCTGTGTGTGTCTTGTTGAGTTGCAATCCTTCTTAGTTGATGTTTTGAACAGTGAGACATTATATGCCTTGGTTTCTATGATGCAATAGTTGCTTGTTTACTGTAGAAATGTTTAACTCCATGAGCCCAATGGAAGAAGCCTTGATTTTATTGTTCCAACCAGTTTAAAATTCATTCACTATTATAAAGAGTTAGCCATCTTTTTGCCCTTAAAATCTTATCAAAACCTGTGAGAGAGCCCTCTCTGACTAGGGAGGCTAATCCTTAGTCTAAAGTCTAGTTTGAAATAGTTGCATGAGATCTCACTAAGTAGCAGCCCTTAGTACATGGTTTTGTGACAACACTTCTCATCAAAAGCAAGTTCTTCAAGATATTCAAAAATTGCAGGACATGAATGGGCTTTAACCACGGGAGTCGCCGAGCTTTCTTGACGAAGGATTTTTTGAATTAAGTTTGGATTTTCGTGGACAGGGGGCGGATTAGGATCTGGATTAGCTCTTGTATGTATTTTTGAAGCTAGCGTGTTTTGTCAAAAGATAGAAAGAATATAAGTAATTCAGCTTATTGACTTCGAGACTCAATCATCCAAAGGTCTAGAACGAAAAAGTTTACTGGGGGATTTGCAAATTAGGTGCTCACAAGCTAACCAGAGATCGATTGAAGCAACATTTATCTACTTCCGCTTATGCATAACAAAAGCGTTTCGAAAGCTACCTGGTGTGACTTCAGACTCCATCTAAGACTCATGAAACAAACACATCAACAAGAAAACCATTGATATTTCTTCTCCAGTATGGTTGTCACTATGTTAGCTCTCAAATCTACCTTAGGCTGAAATAAGGTAAAACTCAAGGCTACATCAAACCATGCTCAACCTCGTAGCTAGCCCTACGAGGACAGGAGAGGGCTCTCTCCGGTTCAATCTCTGCTAAAGGTGATCAATGAGGCTCGAGATGACTAACTTGATAACTAATTTTAGGCTAGGTGTTTGAAATTGATTTTTTGAAGTTTTGTTGAATTCAAGGGAAAGGCAATTTTGGGTGCGGGGATGAGGCACAGTTTTTTGCAGAGGTCTACTTGGGGCAAGGTAGGTGATTCTCTTGATGCTTTTAAATAGAATGAATGGATAGATATGACTGGTGAGAAGTTAAGGAGAGCAAGAAAATTTCAAGGACTCTCCATAAACAGATGAAAACATGGAAAATCAAGCAAAATTAAAGGCAGAGCATATGGATCCCAAACAGTGCTGCGAAAACCCTGGTCTTTCCTTTGCCAAAAATGCAGATGAAATATGTACAATGAAGTGTAAATCTTTTCCCAAGAGTCCAACCCTGAAAATGACTAACAAAATACATAATATAGGCAATCCGACCCATTCCCTTGCCTCTAGGGGTCAAGCTCATCATCCTAGGAGCTGTTTCAACCAACTCTAAACAAGGCACTACAATCTAGGCAGTCAAAACAACTTGCCTCTATAAGGTAGGAAACCAATTCATTCATTAAATTTTCACTTTTTGGTGAATGAATCTTCTAGAAAAAGTAAATAAGTGTAAAAATAACATCATGTTTCATTAATTACATCAAGAGGAGTGAAAAATCACATCACAAGTCAAAATTGGTCAAACTGGCTGCATTTCCTGAGCTGAAAGATGAAATTTGGCTAAAAAGCCCTGTGCACTGTGCGCTTGAGCCCTATGCGTTGTGTGCCTTTCAACCTGTTTTTGGGGCACTTTCCAACATCCAAATCAAGCTCACAATAGCTAGTTGGAAAGCCCTAAATGTTTTCTATGCAGCCCAAGTGTAATTTTGCAATTTGGAGCTCATTTCCCCCCTCAAAATGTCATTCTCCCAGAAGTACTTTCTGTTGGTGCAAAAGGTGGCAGAAAGGTGATTTTCATGGTGTTTTTGAGCCTTTTGGTCACCCAGAAATTAATGAGATGTTTTGGCAATAGCTGAGCATGTATAATTCATCATGACAAACTCAAAAATGTAGAGCTTTCCTCCAGCAAGTGTCCCAATCTTAAGCGCGTTCGTCGACGCGCTACGCGTTGAGCCAAAAAACTTATTTTTAGGACAAAATTTTCAAAATGACAAAAAAATTCTCTGAATTTTCTCAAATTCGGAGTGAAGACCCTCTATCATTTATTGTGCCCCGCTATCTCCAGAATGTTTGGCTAGTGTGTAGGCACTCCCTCATCATGAACTATCTCAGGAGGTAGCTGTAGCGCTGAGAAGTAGTCATGGGAGATGAAATCCTCCCAAGTAATATCCTGCTGTGTCAACTGATGCATCACTATGATTTTGATCAGCGCGTAATGATATATTCTCTTATGCTGATGTGCTGGGCTCTTCCTTTGTACTAAAGTCACCATCCTCTCTATGTTGCGACACATGAAGTACAAAATGTTCATCATACATACCCTCGTGAAATGCATCAACAAATGGACATGGTATGCATAGAGACGCGAGAATCTACCCTCGCAACTAAAATATCGAATGATGAGTTTCATCAACAGTGCAAACTCATCCCTCAGGAATATGAAAGGAAAAAATGTACTCAAGTGTCTCATATACCCGGGTCTGATGTATGTCTCATAGTAGAATCTGTCTAACTGTTGGCGTTTGCTCCATTCCTCTCCTAAATTTGGTCTCCTGGTGGCTTGAGCAATAGTCTCTGGTGACAAGGTGAAATTTACTCCGGCGAGGTTTACATGACCATCATGTAAATGTAGAACAAATAATCAGACTAGTTCCCGATGCTGCTGAGTTTGTGAGATCATCTCACAGTATTGGAAACATGATTGACGCTGAAAACAATCCATTGCAAGTGGGCAAGCTTGCAATTGAGCCAAAGAAGTAGGCTCCTCCCTAACATGCTAACCACCTTTGCCACTTTTGTGATACCTCCGTGGCACATTTACCTCCGGTGCAGAATCACTGTCATACTCCTGCTCATAGATTGACTCTGTCTCTGACATGACTTTGAAAACAAGATAGCTGGGATATATATGCTGATGTATAATCTGTGTGTACAATTGACTGTAAACTGTTCTTTTCTTTAAAAATGTTGTGACCAAGGGGAAACAAATTCACAAGGGAATATTAGGAAAGGAAAAACATTAGGGAATTAGGGACTTTGGAAATAAAAACAAGGGAATTAGTGAAAGAAAGGGAAATTAAAATATTGGATTTAGGATTTTGTGATGTTAGGTAGGGATAATGTGTTTTTTTTTGGAATAGAGGTGAGGGACTAAGATTTTAGGGATTGTAGTGTAGGATTAATGAGGGAATTAATGGGGAAAAATAATGGTGAATTTGGGAATGGGAAACAAAGGGAAATGGGGAAAAAATCACAACCTTGGTTACACTCTATTTTTGAACCCTACAACAATTTTTTACATTCAAACCCTACAGCACTTTTCATTGAAAAAGGAGGGCTTTCCACTTGGATCTCTAAGGCAAACATTTCATGAACCCATCACATTAACCTTTAAAAGCCAAGCAAAGGTAATGGATATGAGCCTACCTGCAAATTTGTGCAGAGAGGAGGCGATTTGATGCTTTTCCAAACAAGTTTCGAGCTCCAAATCCAGTGCGTCGCGCGCCTCACCCAATGCGCCGCGCACCTCTGATGCGCTGCACGCCTCACCCATTGCGCCGCGCACCTCTGATGCACCGCGCACATGTATTTTTACATCATGGCTTTGTTCCCAGTGCGCTGCACACTCCTGATGCGTCGCGTGCCTAGTCCAGTGCGTCGCGCGCCTGGAAACTGCTCCAACTTCCACTCAAATTCACAATTTCGCTTTGGAACAATCTTCTTCACTCTTGGCATGTACAATGAGTTGAAAATGTGTTGAAATATCTTTATAAAGACTTCCTTTTGATTTTTTCTTGGTCCATAACCCATTTTGTAATATTTTGTCGTTGACACTTTTTCAGGATTAATGGACTTCTGACTTTTTGGTTTCCTCCTTAAATTTGGTTGAAATAATGATTTTCTTTGACAATTTTTTGTAGGGATAGTTGTGATATGATCTGGAAAAGGAGAACAAGGCTGCGTCTGGACAATTCAAGAACTGAAATTTTTGAAAATTTATTACAAAAATGAGACGACGACTTATCTTCAAAACATAGTTTTGAAGCAAAGTCCTAATCTATCTGTATAATGATAAAAATTATTGAGGTAACCAACATCCCTCTGGCCTGCTGGTATTTTTAGACTTTGCAAAAAAAAATTGACTTAACCCTAGACCTAATGACCGAGAACACTTGTCATGACCTAGGAATTTGAAACAGGACTGTAAATGACCTTTCAAGACTTGTTTTTATGAATAGACCTGAACCAGCAGTGCCAAACATGAGGGGAATGAGTGACACAAACCATTCCGTCAGAGTTATGGCATGCCTAACGAAATGCAACTGATCAAAACTGATGGGACACCTAACCTAAACATGAAATGCAAAAAGAGCTTTGATCTCTGATGGAGGGATAACTAGACCGACTCTAACAGAATGAACCCCATGATGATATAAAGTGTCACTGATAATAATATAACTTTTAGGTAAGTGACATGATTTTCTTTGCTTGTCCTTTGAAAAAGAGATGGGAAAATTTGAAATTTGAAGATATATAATAATATCTCCATACCAAGGCTAATGCGAAGAAATAAGAAAAATATTTTCATCAGGGAATGATTTCTCATAAACTATTTCTTCTTCACAAGGAAACTCAGAGATTAATTCTACAAATACTTATGATTTCTTAGATTTGGCTGACAAGAAATTGAGATTGAACTCTTGTAAAATAAAACTCCATCTGTTGTATTTCCCCCAATCACTCACCTACTAAGAACAAACTGAAATCGATTGATAGCCGCGAGGACAAAAGTTTTCCTAAGAATAATATATTTTAGATTGCAGATTACTGTGGTATGATTTCTAAATGGAGTTCGTATTTTCCACAGTGCTCATATTTTATGGTCGATGTTTCGAGTCTGAACCTAGACTCATCATCAGGACAAATTGTCTAAGTCATTGGATTGCATGAACAATTGCCAAAGCTAATTTCTCTACAAGAGAATATCATAGTTCATGACCTACTAAGCCTCAGCTCAAATAAATCATGTGCTCGCAGAGAGCATCATCTTCGTGAACCAAAATCATACTAATGTTAGTTTTTGTCATAGTGAGAGATAAGAGAAAATACCTGTTATAATTGGGTGGACTCGGTAATGGAGCAGAGGTCAATTCCTTTTTGAAAGCATCGAACGAGCATTGGGCAAAATCATCCCATAGGAACAGAACTCCCTTCTTCAGCAATCGCATAAATCCCTTTGTAATCTCAGTGTAATTGACGATAAATCTCCTCAAGAGATTGGATTTTCGTTGGATTCTTTGAAGTTGACGGATGGTGGACGGGGGAGGCAAGTGAAGTATTGCCTCAACCTTGAAAGGATCCACATGAATCCCTTTAGTAGATACAATGAATCCCAATAATCGACTGGATGTGACAGTAAAAAAGCATTTATTTGGATTCAACCATATTTTGTAAAAACGACATCACTTAAAAACCAATTGAAGATTATGAGGATGATCAATTCTCTTTCAAGAACGAGTAGCTAGGTCATACAAGTAAGCTTTGATGATATGCTTCATACGATGGAAAGTGTAGGACATGGCCCACTAAAAAGTAGCTCCAGTATTTTTAAGGCCAAGAGGCATCTTTTTGTATGCAAAAGTACCTCAGGCGCAGATAAAAGTTGTCTTATGTTGAACTTCACGACAAATAGAAATCTAAATATAAGCCGAGAAACCATCCATGAAGGAGAAAATCGCATTTCCCACACATTCATCGATAATCTAATCAATAAACATTGTGGGCAAATTATCTTTAGCACAAGCCTTATTTAAATCCCCAAAGTATATGCATATGTGGATCGTTCCTTATTTCTTATCAACCGGGACTAGATTCGAGACCCTCTCAGTCAACGGAGTGGGGCATATAAAACCCACCTTGAGCAACTTCTCAAACTCGGCTTTGAATTTTGTTGATTTCCTGGGGTTTATCGGCTGAAGATTTTTCCATATAGGCTGTGCATTCCCATAAGTATTTATCACATGCTAGACTATTGATGGATCAATTCCAGGCATTTCCTCATAAGAAAAAGCAAACACATAATGGAATTCTTTAAAAAGATCACTATAGATTTGAATTTATTCAGGCGAGCATTCGGCTCCAATGAAAACATTCTTGATTATGTTGGGAATCCTGGAGATGTTCACTGGAATAGTTTTCAAAATAAAAGACATTTTACCTTTGGAAAAACCCTGTGTTGGAGCCAAAGGGTTTAAAACTGTGTGAACATCACCAGTCAACAAAGGACTATACAAACTTGATTCTACTCCATGCAAGTCTGGGAGAAAATATGACCGATGATGGAAATCATCTAATAGTCTGTCTATACCCGCCATTGCTTCTAGGGTTGCTTCCTCAGATGGTAAAACATTATCAAGGAAGTGAAGTAGTGCCAAGTGTCCAAGCCGGAGCCACATATCCATCTAATTCCTCTGGTGAAAATGAAGTAGGGTCGGAATCTGTAGTGTTGAAAATAAATTGATAAGAAATTTCAGTTGCAGACATAGGATATGCCATTCCACCTACTTTCCATGTTTCTAATGTGGTGGTAGAAGAGGGTAAGGGCCAAGGATCTGAAAAATAATGAGTTCTAAAAAAATCTCTTCGAGAAGGAGTCTTGGATGATGAAATGGAATTTATTTGAGTGACAAGAGAAGGAAGATCAGAAGTACCCATCAATGAGGAATACATTCCAACTCCTAAATTCTCAACAGGTTGCTTAGTATCATTCACCAAGGGAATGAAGCAATCAGAGGATGCATTGGATTCTTTCAGAGATTAATCCATCTGGTCAAAAGTAACAATTCTCCCATCACGGGGAAAGGATAGGATTCGAAATAATGATGATACAATGGAATCCATCTCATAAATCCAATTCCTCTCCAATAGAAGATTATAATCCAAATTTGCATTAACTATTTCCACCTCTATATTGACAACCTTGCCCAAACACAAATAGGAAAGTGTTAGGTTCCTATACCAATAGGAGTCATAATTTTTGAATGGTTGAGATCAAATCTGTAATATGTACATACCTTTGCTTTTTGTAAATGTTTTCCATATTCAAAAAATCAAACAAATTAAAAATTGTAAAGAGTGTATGTCTTAAAAGAAAAATCAAAGGACAAAAAAAATAAAAAAGGTCAAAAAAGATGAAAAAATGAACCCCAATAAAAGAAAATACCATGAAAGTGTGCAAGTCAAAATGCCACTACCTTTTGCTTTTGATGCAGAATAATTGACTATGTGTAGCTTGTTATCATTACCACAATCCATGAATATTCAAAATGTTTAAACTTTAGTATTTCATGATTTCAATTTCATGTTTATAGATAGAGAATAAAATCTGACCAAACTGCTTAATCTTGGTAGATAATTAGATTAAGTAGAGTAAATATAAGGAGCTTAATTGTCTAATCTGAGCCCTTAGATGTAATAAGGTTAGATTGAGATAGATTTCTATTTTAAAGAAAATAAAATGTTTTGAGAAAGGGTTTGCCAGTTTAAGTGCACCCTAACAAAGAGAAGAAAAAATGGTAATATGAGTAGGTGGGTAAGTAGAAAGATGGTTGCAGAATTGTGATGATTGTTAGATAAAAGAATATTTTTCACCTTCATCACTAAATTTCTAAGTATGGATGAAAGTTGAGCATGTATCAAAGTTCACAAAGTCAATTAGTTAACCTCCCTCTTTCAGTACATTTTTCCACTTAATTAATTTCCAAGAAAAGTCTTAAAGTACCTAAAATCTTAAGTCAAAGGGGCTCAGAGCATTTCTCTGACTTCTGGAGGGACCGAACCCTCGGCCCAATGACTTATAGGTCCTAAAGTACTAAAAATCCCCTCATAAACACTTTTCCCCTTCAATTCACTCATATCCCCCAACAAATCACTTTTCCTAAATAAATACATCATTTTCCTAAGGAAAAGTCATTTTCCTAAGGCAAAGTCATTTTCCTCTAATAAACCCCTTTTTCTAAGGGTAAAACCATAGAAAAGAAATCACCCCCATGGAAAAACCCATTTTCTTCACAAAACCCAAAAGAACACTTTAAGCCTAAGTGTAATGTGTTATGTCAAAATAACAAACAAATAAACAAAATACACTATACCTAGTGCTTTACTCATTCCTCGCCAACATCATACTAATTTCTAAATTTATATATATTAAATGCCCAAAAGCAATAAAACCCTTCCCTTATAGTTATATGAATAAAAACCCTTATGTTAATATCCCGCCCCGAAATGTTTGAAATATAAACTTTATAAAAACCCTATCCTAATAAATAGATTAATCAACCAATGTTATGAAACTAGCTCACAAAAAGATAGAAAAGATAGATCAAAGCCTTATAATTTAGCCTCTTCGAGGGGGCAACCTCCTTTGCATTACACAAATAAAAAATTCTTGGATGCTACAAATGACAAGACCTCTTTTCAATATATAGGAGTCTAAGGGGTCATAATATAATCAGAGCCGACATAACAATAATAATGTAAGGGCACAATAATAACAATAGTGGGCTTCTATTGGGCATAATAACAACAATATGGAGACTAATGGGCACAAAAATATAATAAGGGGGTTGTACTAATAACAATAAGGGGTTACAAAAGTAGTATAGGGACCTAACATGCCCCTCTCCTTCAAAAAGTGTTGTCCTCAACACTTGAGTAGTTCTTGATGCTTCTGTATAAATTCTTGTCTTCCCATGTGGAATCTTCAGTGGGTAAGTTTTTCCACTTGATGAGATACTCTGAAATTGATCTATTTCATAACTTTCGATTTCTCAGTTCTTTGACTGCTTCAGGTTCCAATATGATTTTTCCTTCCTTGTCAATTTCTTGCAATATTGTTTGAAATGGGATCTTCTGCAACTTTTGAATGAGTTCTCACTCCTTTCAGCATATGGATATATGTAACGCTTGTTGTTTGGAGGAACACTTTGTGGAACCAAATGAATAGAACGATCATGATCACGAAGTGTTCCTCCAAACATCAGGCGTTACATATATCCATATGCCCAAAGGAGTGGGAACTCATTCAAAAGTTGTAGAATATCCCATTTCAAACAATATTGCAAGAACTTGACAAGGAAGGAAAAACTCACCCACTGAAGATTCCACATGGGAGGACAAGAATTTATACAGAAGCATCAATAACTACTCAAGTGTTGATGACAACACTTTTTGAAGGAGAAGGGTATGTTAGATCCCTATACTACTAGTGTAACCCCTTATTGTTATTAGTAAAACCCCCTTATTATATTGTTGTGCCCATGTAGTCCCCATATTGTTGTTATTGTGCCCCATAGAAGCCCATTGTTGTTATTATCATGCCCTTACATTATTATTGTTATGTCAGCTTTGATTATATTATGACCCCTTAGACTCCTATATCTAGAAAGGAGGTCTTGTCATTTCTAGCATCCAAGAATTGTTCATTTATGTAATGTAAAGGAGGTTGACCCCTCCAAGAGGTTGCCACTTTAGTGCAGAATCGAATGAAAGAAAATATAGATCAACGCCTTATAATTCAGCCAACCAATCTATGGTTAATTAACAATCTAACTCCACCAAGGAAATCACCCCCAATGCCCTAACCACGCCATAACCCGTGATTAATTAAAACCAGCTACTTTTAAACCTTTGTTGGGCCCCTCTATTAAACCTCATGTCAAAACTCTACCCCGATCAATGTACAATTAGGCTCCCTTTGATCTGATGGTTGAAACTCATATCGGACGGCCTCCAAAGGTCAAACTTTACCTACCAGATATGGGTGGTTTCACTTTTGGTTCCGCCGCTACGTGGCACCCGATGAATGGCATCAGGTGGCTTCCCCTCAAAACCACCCCAGCCGAAAAGCGATGCGATCAAAACCCGCTTACCAACTTCTGCTAGACGACAAAACATCTCATCCCCCCGCTAAACATCAAATCTACCTTTTGTTAGTGTACTTGCCAAATTTAGTTGACTTTACAAATAAATTAAAACACTCATTGTTTTTGGTTTTATCGTTAAGAAAGACGCCCAGACTTCCATGCAAGCTACATTCTACGTGCAACCACCAACCCACGTTCAACCACCGACTTGTAGAAGTTGCTGAAATTTCCAGTTCACTCTTCAGTCGCGTACGCCTCCTACAAACCATGTATAGTAACCCATCAACCTGTTAAGAGCCAAAATGAGGTATTTACCCAAAATCAATAAGGAACCCCTTCTCGTTCCTAAAACCCGTTACTCAATTGCTTGAATTATTAAGTAATTAGGTGGGAAAAATTTCCCAACAACCTCAAACCTCTCTGAATCGAACCAATTCACCCCTAATTCAACAATCCACTATTGCCATATCAACTATAGTCCCATTCAAAGAGCAGTGATGACTCCCGACCATACTGTGTTATTCAATGTCAATTTTGAATCTATCAATGAAATGTTGCAGTTACAACCAAGTCAAAACCCGACCCCCATTTCCATTGAAGACCTGCTTCACAAATTCCCCAGAATTACCTCCATCAAGCTGGCTCAATTATTCCAGACCTTCATTATGGAAGAAAAACACATACCAAAGGATCCTTCCCCATACATGTGGACCATTTTTTCCAAGATGGGCTGAGACATTATATCAATGATATCTAGTATTTTGGGCTATACTACTAGTGAATATGTTGATTAGATTATCATAGCCTTCATGTCCATTTACACTCCTGGACAACCCCCTACCATCATGTTTGATTATGCCAAATTCATTGCAGATAAGATGCATGACCAATTCATGAGGATGGATAATGAAAGAGTGTTCAAGTACTCATCATTTTTGTACCACCTTTTCCTTCGCTATTAGACTAAGAAATTTCCATTCACACTGCAAAAGATTAATACCAAAGGCAACCCTAGATCAGTAATCTTCTGGACCCCATTGGTCCAACAATATGACTCTCCATATCCTTATACAAATTTTATAGATCTTTTTGTGCACCTAGTGGCAACCATGTTGTTAGGAAGTCCTCCCCCTAGGATCAGTGTAGATATTAGGGTAGTCCTACAGTTGTCTAAACAACACAAAGTGGGAGATTGGTATTTATACCAAAATCACACTTATATAAGGATATATGGTTGTCAATTGGCACCCTACAAACTACCAAGATACCTACCCATGAGATTGTTTTCTCTGGAGTACTACAGGGAAATAATTAATTCATATGAGGTATATTTTATAAAGTCCAAGAAGAAAGCTCAACTCAAGAAAAAAGACCAGCTAGGCCCCTTTGTATGCAATAGTAGAGAAGCTGGAAAGGAAGCAGATGAAATCCTTCAAAGACTCTGACAGAAAAAAAGCTTTATTTGGAAATATGATCCCTTTGACTTCATCTGCAACAGAAGAATGAAAAACAGATTGTCTCCCTACATCCACCATAGAATTCCTCAGATAGAACAATATGCAAATCAACTAGAATGGGTGGAGAAAACTTTAGTAGACAGAGGTAGCATAGAAGTTGCTATTGATAATGTGTTGATTGATTTAGAAAGGAGACTTGATGAAGATTCCTTTGTACAGGTACGAGGAGACTCCTTGTCCCAAAGGGAAACACAAGAATATAGTGAGCAGCAAGCAGAGGAAGAACTTCAAGAGCAAGAAGAGTCAGAGCAACTAGACATATCAGAAGAGCTGACTCAAACCAGGTAGCTAGAACCCATCATGAGCACTCCTCCTATTATATAGACTCCTGTAAATGAGGAGAAGAATCCCAAAAGAGATAGAGAGGAGGCCGCTACTTCTGGCAGACCTATTGCATAGACTTATATCAAGAGGCAAAGGTTGAACCCTTGTTCAGAACAAGAGTTCATAGAGGAAATAGTTGGAACAATAGGTTCAGAAAAGGGAAAAAGTAGGCAGGCCACTCCCTCAGGAGGAACACAAGAACCTTCCAGCACACATACTCAAATGCTGGAAAGATAATAGAGCATCGAAGTATCCTCATTCAAAGCTCCAACTATCCAAGACCAGGACATTAGAGAAAAGTACAAAGAAATAAAGGCCAGGAATGAAAGATTGAAGGCTTAGAGCTATGCACAATACCTCAAAATGGCTCCCACCAATCAAACGAGGCTAATGTCAGCCTTTGATGTAAAAGAAGATAGATTTTGAGGTGTTGACGAAGGATATATATCATATCGACTAAATAGAATTTCACAAACAGATCGGAGAACTGGTCTATTCCACATTTACCAGCAAGGCCATTGCAACACATCAACTACAAAATTCACTGAATAATATGTCAGCACAATTCCAACTAGGAAAGGCCTCTTCACAGGCCAAGGGTACCAGGATAAAGACCTTAGAGGACTTAATCATAGAGTTGGGACATGATCACAAAGATGTCAAACTTGCAGAAAGGCTTATCAAAAAAAAAAATGATGGAATAGCTACCTTGAAGAAGTAGCTCAAAATCCCTCATCTGCATCATCCATAAACAGCTAAAGTCTTAGAGACTCAAAAGGAACAAGAGGAGCTTATGGACTTAGTCATTAATCTAAATTAACAATTAAAGGAAACAGAGAAAGAGCTAGACAACTTAATTCAGTCTAAGCAGAGTGAGTTGGCCACCACTCCGCAGACTATCATTCCTATAGTCTCTACAGTAGTGCCTTCTACATTGGCTGCTTCCTTAGCCCCAATAGTTCCACTAGCTATAGCCATGCCAATCACAGTTACATCTACAAGTGCAAGTACATCTATAGAAAGGACAACTGAATTAGTGAAAGCCATGGAAGAAATGACTATCCAGTCTACAGGGCTTAAAAGGCTAAAAGAAAAGGTGTCAAGATTGGAAATTGGCTGCAAGCTTGCATAGATATAGCATAAAGAATAAGCCTAGAAGAATCAAAGAATGGGTGTGTTAGTGTCAGTATCTTCATCCCTCCATTAGAGATCAAATCCTCTTGTTGAATTTCATATTAGGTGTCCCACCCAGTCATCTGCATTCCATTAGGCACATGGATCCCATCTGACGGTAGTGGCTTTCCTACAATTTCCTTCATGTCATTTACCTATTGGTTCATGCTTGATCATTAAAAAGCATGCTTATTTGTCTTTAAGATTGCAAAGGTCTGTTAGGGTTTTCATTTTCAATTCGGTCTAGGGTTTCATTAGGGTTTCGTCAAAAAATGTTTCAAAGTGTCCAATAATTACCAGCAGACCATGAGGAGGTTTCAACATCAATAAATTTCATCACCTAGTGTTCAAAAATGTGTTTTTCCTCAAAACTATGTTTTGAGGAAAAAGCAAAGTATTTAGCTTTTATTGTACAAAAAATCATGAAATTTTGCTTCCCTCATTGTAAATTCCTTCATCTGTAATTCTAGTTTCTTTCCTTAGCCCTAGTAGTTCCAACACCTACAAAACAAGCAAATCTCAGGTCATTTAATTCATCACAAAGCTAAAAGGAAGTGAAAATTTCCAAAAAAATAGAGTTTGAAATAAACTCATTTATAAAAGCTCCATGTATAAATCATTTCTCCAAGTGTTTGAAGCTCATTTTCACTCCAAGAGCAAATAGAAGCAAGGCAAAACGATTTTGGTGAGTGAGTGTGAAGTTGGGGTGAAAATCGCTGCAAGTTGACCGACACAGCGCACTGGGCAGGAGGCACGGTGCACACACTAGGCGCGGTGCACTGGGCCTCAGAATCCTTTGTTAATTTGCAAGTGCGCGGTGCATAGGAAGGGCACGATGCATTGGGTTGTATGTGCAGTGCATACAACCAGAGAGCCCAAAATATTCTAGGATCTACTCAAATCGCCCAAAAACGCATGGATTGTTCTAGTGACAAGTAGGTAGAGCCTTCATCATCGTTTTTTATCCAAGTTTGGTGTTATATCATGGTGGTTGATGAATGGTAATTTTTTAACAAAAATCAAACCCTACCATTTGAAATTCCAAGAAACTTGCTGCCTAGGGTTTGATTAACTATTTTGCTACTAAGTCTATCATTCCTCCATCTCTCCCTTCTCCCATTTGTCCCTTGATTTCATTATTCCCTAAGTTCCCCTACCCCCTAAATTCACTAATCCTTTATCCCAAGTTTCCTTTCCCAAAATCCCGATTGTAAATCCCCAAACCCTAATCCTATGCAAAATTCCCATAACATCCCATATTTCCCTAACTAAAATCTATACGAACAGTCCTTAATTCCCAATTTCCCTAAATTCCCTCCCCTTACAGTCCCTCATTTCACTGTTTTCCCTTGGTACTAAAGGTCAACACATCACCAAAACCAGTTCAAAACAGTTTGACATATCAGCACCTACGTCTCCAAGTCAGTTTATTTACCAGTAGCCATGGCATCTGATCCTTCATATGATTATGAAGAGGAAACCCAAAGTGACTCACCTACATAGGGACATGCACCCAGGAGGCCTCATAGAGGTGGTAAACATATCAAAGAAGAACCAACCACCCTTGCTGAATTGCAGGCTTACCCTCTTGCCATCTCTTGTTTCTGACATTAGTCATGTTATGAATTTTGTGAGAAGGTTGCTAGCATTCAATTTCATCATGAGTTGGCTCATTTGTTTGTACTGCATTTACATGGTGATCAAGCCACTCTAGCTGGTGTCACTTTCACATTAACACCAGAATCCATTTCAATAGCAACCGGCATACCTAACATTGGAGAGCCATGGAACAAGAGGCAGAAGATTGACCAGTAGCATTATGAACTAGACATTAAGCCCGACTTCTTGAGGTAGCTCAAGAGAGTGTTTCCGTTTTGGTACCTCAAGGATGAATATGCTCCTTTAATGAAACTGATCATGAAGTATTTTAGCTGTGAGGGCCGGTTCTCCCATTTATATGCTTATCATATTCGACTGCTCATGCGTTTTACCCAGGTACAGATGATGAACATCCCTTACTTCATGTGTTGGAACATTGAAAAAATGACCACCCTAGTGCAACACAAGACTCCTCAGTAGAAGTTCAACAATATTTATCATTTTGCTCTCATCAAAATCGTGGTTGTTCATCAACTTGGCTTGCAGGGTATCACTTGGGAGGACTTCATCTCCCGTGATCTTTTCAGAGATCCTCAGGGACTTCAGAGGTTTTGCATGAGACAGGCGGGCCTTCTGATTAGCATGAGGGTCATGATACGCAGGTCATCAGTATGCCAGTATTTATTACATATCAGAAGGGCACTCGGCAGTTGTTCGCAGCAGCAAAGCGAATGTTATCTCCACCTGGGGTGGAAGGGGCCTTGCTTTCGACATCAGCACCACAGGTTCAGGACAAAGGCAAGAGGCCAATGCAGGATGAGGGGCCTTCAGGTGAGCGAGAGACTGATTTCATCTTCATTGAGGGTGATGATACAGACATGGGCCCGCAAAATGCAAATTTTCGGGAGATCATCCAGGAGAATCAGGCGAACATCAAGGCCTTGTCCCTCAACTTGGATAGGGCTAAGTGGATCATAAAATACTTGGAGAAGAGGAATAACTAGCTTGAAGACCAGCACACAATCATGGAGTTACAAAACATTCGGGAGAATCGGCAAGCTGCCCAAAGGAGGACGGTGGAGTTCACTTCACTCGAGCGGGAGATCAATTCCGATCGAGAGTCTTGGATTGAGAGAGCCAACATCCACTTAGAGAAATTATTGGAGAAGGGCAATAAGGAGAAACAATTGTTGAGACACATGGCTTTCCATTACATGGCGAGGAACAAAGTTTGCAAGGCCCGAATAAGGAGTTTAAAGGCGAAGTTGAGGAAGGCATCAAAGCGGAAAAATGAGAATGATTATCTTTATATATTGGACGAGGCCTCTTTAGCCCAACATAGCTCTTGATGGAGAAGGTCCAGCCCAAATTTCAACAAATTTGAGCAATTTTTGCATTTTGGGAATTTTTTGCAGAAAAAACAGAGTTTTGTTCCCTATGCATCGCGCCACGTGGCGCTCGCTTTTGCTAGGGAGCTCCAAATCCCAATAACTTTTGCATTTTTGGATTTTTCATGAAACATTATGCTTTTTTGTCCATGGCCAAGAAATTTGGGCAGGTTTTGAGCCCTCAAAACGGTCAAAAACACTAAAAAAATGACCTCACTGCCCCTACTTTGACACACTGGAAGCAACCTTGGGAGATTTGACTTTTGATAGGGAAAATGAAGGCCAAATTGAAAAATTCCACTTGGGTTGGAAAGTAGACAGATAGACCTTTCCAACAAGCACACTTGGAGATAATTTGAACATCAGCAAGGCCACCAAAAGTGGGTCCAAACAAGCACGGCACATAGAGAATCAGGCGCGGCGCATAGAGGAAAAATTGCCAGTTTGACCAAGTTTTACTCTGTTTTTCACCCAGTCTTGGCTAGTTTGACTTTTTCACTATCTTATTGTCAAATTATGATGTAATTTCATGCACATTGATGGATCGTGATGTAAATATGTTAAATTTTCACTTAGTTAGGTAGATTCATCAGTTTAAAGAGTTGTTTGAAACTGAATGAATCAGTTCCCTTGTTTCTAGAGGCATGTAGTTTCATTGCCTGATTTCTAGTTCCTAGTTTAGAATCAGTTGGATAAGCTCCTAAACATGTGAGCTCGACGCCTAGAGGCAAGGATGGGCTATGATTTGTCTATATTATGTGTTTTTCAGTCATTGGCATGGTTGGACTCTTGAGAAAGCCTTGAGCTTCATTGTACACTCTCATCAGCATTTTGTCTAAGGAATTGAGACCAGGATTTGTAGTACTCTTTGGGATCCCTGTGGCATTTGTTTGGTACAGTGCTTTCTCTTGTCTTTGTGAATTTATTCATGTGTTATATTTATCATTTCTCTTTATTTCTTCTCGGCTAAACAAACAAGAGTGCAAGTAGAATATATTGAAATTGCAGTGCCCTGCTTGAAGTTTTCTTTAGTTTCTTAATTTTTTCAACTGTTTGGAGAGGATCCATGGCTTCCCTTGTCCTCTTCAACTCCTCCTCTGTCTGATACATCCATCTCACTTGATTTAGAGTGCCAAATTCAATTGCCTACCTTGCCCCCTTGAGATCCCTGCAGGACTGAGCCTCAATCCCCGCACCCCAAAATCTATCTTTCCATCTAAGCCAACAAACTCCATTTTATCAAATCAAACTCCCTTGCACCTATACCTAGCCTAAGATCAGTAGCTATATCAGTCAATCTCAAGCCCTTAGCAATCATAATTTGTTGAGGCTGACCCGAAGAGAGCCTTCTCCTGACCTGGTAGGGCTAGCTACCAGGCTGAGCATGGTTTGATGTTGGCC
>APFE030909315.1:55609-115535 GCA_000404065.3 Pinus taeda | reverse complement strand
ACTACTAAAAATAGTAAGTTGTGCTATAATTAAGGAAACTGAAAATGCTGAAAGAGACAATGATGGGGGTCCAGATGGACTTGGCAGGTGGCCACCAATATCCACCTGGGTCATTTACATTATATTGGAGTATGATTAATATGTGAGTCATTGTGGGCTTCTCCTTGTCGATACTTCGTATTGGCCTCGGGCTTTGGTAGAGGAAAGTTGTTGGCATGTGAATCCTTGTGTGGGTGTTAATAAGATTTGATGACCATAGAGTATGGCACAGAGCAGGGCTTTGAGCCATGATAATAGTTATCTTTACATTATATTTCTATGCACATGACTTATTGCATGTGATTTTTCAACCAAATCAGTGAACTGCATATGTTGAAGACCCAAGGCTCGTTGGTGCTAGAGTTACCTAGCTCGGTGGTGGGTCCGGTTGCCTAGCTCGGTTGGTGCCAGAGTTGCCTCTACACACAACCACAACCTCAAAAACAATTAGGTATTAATAGATCTTAAAAGTTTTAATAAATATTATTATATGTTGCATGACATGATTTATTTTGTTATTATTAATTACCAAGATACGGTTTAGGTAATCTATGAATCTTGATAATTGTTTTCTTAGAATAGGTTTTATAGAATTTTATATATGTAGATATATAGACTCAAGTATACAAATGGAAATTGATATAAGTTTACTCAATGTTGATTTACATTATTACAAAAAAACTAAAAACATCTTAAATTATATAAGCAAATCTAGATGCATGTTTGAAAATTATAACAATAATAAGTAAAGGTATTGTATCATATTTTTATACACAAAGAATAGGGGAAATTTAATAAAGTTGTTAGACTTGTTTGATATAGAAGTAAATAATAGATATATAAGATTGTTATGGATTTGTATAATGAGATGAAGAAAAAAAGGTAGATTTTGAGTCATATATGTAAGATCATAAGTTTCTTCTATATTTGAATTTTCTAGTTAAAGCATAGTTTGTCATTTTAATATAAAGAGAAATGCATGGATATATGTACTAGTGATTGCATGAATAGTTAATGTTGTGCAAACTCTCTAGTGAATTTGAGGTTATTGAGTTGTTATGTTGGCTTGCTCTGAGAATTTCACCTCTTGAAGAGGGAATGAAGGATAATAAAGGGCTAATTATCGAAATTAATGCAAGCCTATGGAACTTAAGAATGTAAAGATGACACTAACTATTTATACAAGATGTGGGGAACTTATAGGTGAATAAATTAAGAAAATAGAAGTGGAATTCCACACAAGTAGATGGAAGAAGAAAAGTAGTATTTTTTCAAGGGCTTTAAGAATGAAAGGAAAGTTCTAAGTTGTTCCCTAAAGTTTGTGGCAATATTGAATAAAGTTATCTTATGCAAGAAGGGAAAATGATGAACTTTCTAATTTTCTATTAATGATACTGCAATCCTCCTAACCATGACCAAATTGGAACGATCATGGTGAAGAGTGAAAAAGTTAGAGAAAAACACTGTAAGGGAATGAGTGGAAGCTTCATAAACAAGCATAAGAATCAACAAGAAGTAATAAAATTGTCCTAAAATATAACGAAAGATTTGCAGTTGATTATGAAGTTGATTTAAAGGAGTAGTAGGAATTTATGGTAACATTTGATTACAAAATCCATGAATGTTTCAATATGGGAATAAAGAAGCTAAAAATAGAAATTGGGAAA
Organism: Pinus taeda; assembly: GCA_000404065.3. NCBI lineage: Eukaryota > Viridiplantae > Streptophyta > Pinopsida > Pinales > Pinaceae > Pinus > Pinus taeda. Next base: position 113,829 of record APFE030909315.1, on the reverse strand, counting down.
ATGCACTATTTCATGGTAAGTCCAACATTAGTGATAATCGAGCATGGTGCTAATGTGAATAACAACAATATAAATTTTAATATTTAAGTAGCTAATTAAAGTTCATACCATTTTTAAGGTGTATAACATTAAAGAGTGAAGGGAACTAAGCAAATTATGGGGTCTATCTCAAGTGGAAAGTTCTCTTAAGGATGTTGATGAGTGTAAAAGTGATGACCTACATAATTTAAAAGCGTTAAGATTGAAATTTGTGAATACTTGTAATTGGTGAATACGATTGTTTAACTTTTGGGAAAAATGAAATAAACTGTATGGAATAATGAGAAACCATTAAGCATAAAGAGAGGTCAAGTGGTATTGATATGGGAACTTTATGAGATAAGTAGATCTTTTGAGGATGTACAATGACAATCACACATGTGACGGATAAATCAGCAAGGGACAACAAGCCCTCATGCAGGTGGATTAAGCATAACATAAGACTTAAATAAGGATGACCTCGTGTATGTGTGTCATTAGGATAAGAACAATATGTATAGTGATCATGAAATTGTAACTTGATATTGATGATTTAAATGATTGTACAAACAGTAATATCTTAATAATGAATTTCACTAAAATTTCCTTGGGGAAGCAAGAATATTTGACGAGAGCTTAAGACTCAAGATGATGAGACTCATTTGAAATTTAACGATGTACTTAGATGAGTATACCTACGATGTAAATGGTTAAATTTCTAATAGAAAGAACAAGAAATGATTATTTAAAAGTTATTGGTACCTTGATGAAAACATGACACTAATAGTACTCATGAGATAACATAGATCCTAGAGGGATGTTGAGTAATCTTGATTCATAGTTAACATTCATTGTTTATATAAGTAAATGAAATTAATTCATGATAATAATTCTAATAGTGTATTGTTGTTCTATATTTGATAAGTATTGAGATGATTTTGACATGAATGATGTTTCATGATATGAAGGTATGTGGTAAATGTATATAGTTCTGATGAGAGTTTAATGATGTATCTAGGTGGTGCCTATTTATTTATGTGTTATGATAATGATGTTGAATGCTCATGATGGATATGATATGCATAGGGATCATGATGTTATGACATGATGTACATTGACATGTGGTCCATTTATTATGTGATGTCATGACATATATTTAATGCAAATATGTTGATGTTATAAGTTATGAGGGTATTTTATGATGTGAAGCATGTGGTAATCACATGCATGATGTTGTGATAACAATGATGTTATGTTGTCAGGATAACATGCAAGATTTGGCATATGGATTATTTTGTTATGATGTTATGACTATAACTAATTCATTGGATGTATGTTAAGATGTGTTGATGGACAGGAAATCCACAAATGGGCTGAGAGGGCCAGTTTATTTGATGACCTTGTGGGAGCCCATACTTGCGAGGGAGAATATGTAACACCATATGGGCTGGGGACATACTCAATCAACACTACATATGCCAGTGGTTCCTTTGTCTTGTATAGCTCTTGACGGATAGCTCTTGAAGGGCTATGGGACCATCTTGAGGAGGCCAAGTGCCTAATATTGTAGGCTAGGTGCTTGGTATTGGATTAGGATGCCGAAGTCTGGTGGGGGTGTAAGGACTTCGATGCCTGGGGCTGTGCACCTTAGTAGGTGTGGAGGGAGTAGCCCAGCCTTGCGAGATGCCCAGAGTCATTGAGTACTGTATCGGATGCCTGCCTTGGGGAAGATGAGGTCTGAGTCAGGCGTGAGCCTTGGGGTTAGCCTTGGACTAGAATACAGACTGATGAGGCTTATGCTTGGTTCTAAAAGTGGGAAAAAGGAAAGAGATTCCTTCATATTTTCCGGGTGTTGTGAAAACTTTCAATGCCTACTAATTATACTAGTTAAGCAGAGGGTGTATGGCAAACATGAAGTAATAAATAACTAAATAAATAAAATGTTAAATAATTCAACTTAACTTCGAGACGAAGTTCCTTAAAGACGGGGAGTACGCAATGTCCCCTAATAATAATAATAAAATAATAAATAGTAGTAAATAGATAATATAAATATTAAAATTAAAAAAAATTAAATAACAATAAGAAAAGATAAAATAATAATAAATAATGAAGAAAAAATATAATAATAATAATAATAAAATAACAATACAAAGTTCTAAATAAAATAAATATAAATAAACTATAAAAATAGTAAAAATAGTAAAGTTAACAAAAATTAAAATAAAATAAGAAAGAGTTAAATTAAGAGAACTATAAAAATAAGTAAAGTTATCAAAAAGTAAAAAGGAATAAAATAAGAAAAAATTATATCAAGAGAGTTACTAAATTAAGATAAACTTGAAATAAAGAAATAAAAGTTGCATGTTGACACATGGAGTGTGTACATGCAATCTCTTTTCCATTGTTTGGTCTATTTAATAGATGAAGAGGAAGATGAGATTCATCATTCCATCATCCATTCTCTTGGGAGAAGAGTGTTGTGAGACAAAGGATTCCCTGGTAGTAGTATGTTGATTGAGGGCTCGAGGGTGGCCAACTGTAGAAATATTATATGTAGCTGAACCTACGGTTGGGTGGAGAGTCATCCCCAAAACGTTGTTGCGGTTAGCAAGATTCAAATAGCGTTCCACTCCGAAATTACAAATAAGGAATATCATCGCTATAAGTAAGTTGTCTTTGCTTCTATTTCTCAAAAAATTCTATGCTAATTAGTGAATAAAGGTGTGTTGGTTGTAAATCACATAATTGATCTAATTAGTTGCATGTTTTAATTTTGGGTTGTTACACCTATAACCAACAAGACCACTAAAAACAAAACATACTGCCCATGGACCTTTATAACATAGCTTGTTGCAATATTTACAATGACCATCTACTAAAACAAATCATCATGACAACATGACAACATACCTTATAGTGGAGCCTTATAACACAGATCATTATGATATTTACAATAATGACATATGCACATATTTTAAACCAAAAAAAATAGAATATGATGCCTGTATCAATCAACAAGGGAATCCATAAGTTCACACCTCCACCCTCAAAGTAGTATCAGGATTCACCTCCTTCTCGGGAAGTCCAGGATCCACTGCAAAGTCAAATCTGCATCCAATGTCCAGTGCTACAATATTGTGTCACTTGTCCTCTCAGGGAACAGATACCAACTCATTGTTCCAGGGTGCACTCCCAATGTGCATCTGATTCCATCTGCCAATGCTAATGATCAAAACAAACATATCTGTGACCTTCCCTTCTTTTCTACACAGTCCCTCGGGGAATATGATCACCTCCTTCTGTGTAGTCACTCACCTTCCAAGTTCCCCGAAATACCCAAACTTGGGAGATCCATCCCTTGGCAAGGTTTCCTTGCATCGGAAGATACAAAAACCAAGGCATATGCCTGCCTCAAAACAATCATACCAGTCACAGCATGCTTATGGAAATCAATAGACACTATTGGGTACCAATGTCCTACAATGGCCCTGCTCCTAAAGTGCTTTACCAGCACATTGTTGCATGTTCCAATTTCTTTTCATTGTCGTTATTGATTCTTGTAGTCGATTTCCACCACCCAACTAGGCATGTTCATGCATTCATGTTCCAAGTACATAACTTCCATTAGATTCAAAATAGATTGAAATAACCTCAAATCATACCTCATTGGTAGTTTGTCAATAAGGTACATTTGCAATCTTGTTCGCTTCCTGTCACAACAAGTCAAACTAGCATATTGGACCAAATCAACATGTATAAAAATATATTATCAGGTTAGCTCAAAACATAACCATCATAGATCAACACCATAAATCACATGTAACCATCATAAAGCAGAATCATAGATCACATATAATCATCATATACCATATGCTTAATAAAACTGAAATAATATACTGATACTTATCCTTCATCGATCCTTGCTTCTTCCTTTGTTCTTTTGTACACACACTGGATCGGTTGCCACACCCAGCAAACAACCAGTGCCTTCTCCTCCACCAGGTGTACATACGCATAGTGTGCATCACACACATACAACCACACATGGCATACAACACCATGCGACGCATGCACCTATGTCTGACATACAACACATACACCTACACCTAGTGTACGTACGTATACGTGCACAATGTACATCATAAGACATTCATCTGCACACAATTTGCGACATCACAAAATGCATACACATACACCCAGTATACAACACAACTCAATACATACGCCTACATTTGGTGTACAACAAAATACATGCACCTACACCTGATATACAACATAACACAAATATGTGTCTATAGTGCAACATAATGAATGCATATGTCACGATACATAACTATACAATGCACATATATAGTACCGCATGCCCGCAACACAACATGTACAACATGCATTCAATTCCACATGTACCAAGCACCAACATGTGCACAACATCACATGTACACGACACCACCCGCAAAATATGTACACAATGCCACATGTACACTACACCACTATACATGTACACAATACCACATGCACGACATGTACGCAACACATGTACACAACACCACATGTAAGACATGTACACAGCACCACCTGCACACACCGCCACTTGTACAACATGTACACAGCACCATATGCACACATTACCACTTGTACAATCACGCACACCACACTATATGTACATATCACCACATGTACAACATGCACACAACACCACTTGTACATAGCACTGCATATCCAACACTTACATAGCATCATCTGTATACAACACCGCATGTCCTACACACGCAGAGCACCATATGCATACAACATCACATATCCATCGTGCAATCAATACAATATATACACAACACTGCATGCACACAAAATCATAAGTGCAACAAGTAAAACATATATGACACATGAACAACAATCATACCACACATCCAAAACCACGTTGACTCTTTACCAAGCAACCTTGCTTCCAATGTCTTATCCATGCTTCTCCCAGCATGTCGCAGACCACACTGCTTTCATTTCGTTGATGTATCCTTCCACATTACCTGTCATAAACATAGGCATAATACAAGTATACAATATCAATTCATATCCACATGATAATGACCTCATATATTTTTCGTGACTACTCTTCCCACTTGATTCCTCGTAAGACCAGTAACCTCTTCATGTCATTTTCCTGCGTAAGCAATCCTTCCTCCACAAGAATGATTCTTGATGACCCTGTCAGACAGTGACATAGATACATGTACACATACATACATCATAAAATAATAATGATCTCGTCAGTCAACGTCATACATACATATATATGTACATATAAACATTAGCATAAAATAATCATGATTCATGATCACCCTGACAGACATGACATACATACACATTGCATGCATACATATATGAACATCAACATAATCATGATCACAACAAAATTGTCAGATATTATAAGGTTAAGGTTAATAGAACTTCTTTTATTCATACAACACATGCGCAACATTAAGAATAGTCATTCCCAACATAACCAAGGCATCTGACGCCTTAAATCCTTTTACTTTACCTTTTTTGTTACATTTCTCATGACTTTACTGCCACTGTCCATTTGCCACAATGGACCCAGCCAATCCAACCGATTGTCATGGTCTTAGAGTTTGGAGACTTCTGTGGTGAGTGTTTTGATTATGAGAATTCAGAACTTCCACAATTTTCATTTTGAGTTTTCACCATTTAGAGTAAATACCATGACCTGCTTACTTATACACATAGCTTGATCTGAGTCTTACATTACTTTTTTGGGTGCCACACAACTTTCCCCAAGCTCCATCAACTTTCTCTTCCCCAACCAATTCCCAAGACACTCAAAACATAAAAGGAAAGAACGGAAACAACAGCAAGAAGAAACCATGAAAACTAGTAACAACACGACTTTGCAAATGAAGTGGTATGGCCATACTCTAGACATAACTAAAGTTGCAAAACAAGCACAAGAAAATAAAAAAAAATACCAAAATCACATGACTAACAACAAACACCAAGACTCAATCCCCATGGTTCCCACGAAAACTCAACCAGAGCCTTCTTCAAGATTTCATGACAACCTCTCTTTGCCATGTAGTCCCCTACATCATATTTCCATAAGCACATAATTGTAAGTGTATAAATAAACATAAAAATACATCAGTTACCTTATCTTTTTGTGCCAAGCATGTTGCTTGCAACTGAGCACATCCACGTCATCTCTCAAGGGACTCTAATCCTTTGACAGATCCATCTGTAACTAAAGACTAGCTAATATACTTTTCAAGTACATTTTCATGAATCTAACACATATCCACATAATCTCAAACAAAATCAAGGTTAAGAAGATTCCATGTATGCAAAGCACTCGTTTGTTTGGAATTAGGGTTTCCAAACATAGCCAAAGGAATTCTTACCTGATTTCTTTCTTTTACCTTTACCCTTACCATGCTGCAACTGAGTCTTACTATATACTGTCATGTCACCCAACGGTTAGTTGTATAAACACATCAATTATTACCTCATCACGCTAATACCAAGCATGTTTCCTGCAACTTCTCACACATGTCAACCACATGTTCCAAATATCAAGACAATCATATCTGTCAATTTGAAATCAACTTTTACAAACAATCATGTCATAATCCATAGTCAACTCATAGTCATTAGATATAATGCTACAACTACCACCTACTACACTCAAGTACATATCAACTATCTCAATACGTATGCGTTAATAAAACCATCTTAAAGCAAGATCAATGGAACACATACTCATATTATGAAATTCATCAAACATTCAACCTACTTGCAAACATATCATGTTAAATAAATCAACTAGGCACCAACCACTCAAACACCAAATAGACGTCATAATCAAATAACCAAGCACCAAATATACAACATAAGAAAACTCATACCTTAGTGTATATCAGGGGAGGCTATCTTGTCTACACAATAAAGCTAGGTTAGCACAATACAACTTCACAACATATCAACTCAAACATAAATCATGATATCCATAATAATAACTAACTAACATGTTCATGTCATAAGATCATAAAAATTTGTCGTTCATGCATAATAATCACATATGTATGATCAATCTAGATTAGTATGACACCATTTCACAAGTATGCCAGCTCATACCTGAATATCGTAACCATAACCATCTGCATAGGTCAAACCAGGTTAACACAATGCATATAACATCAAGATCTTCAACGTAATGAACATAACCATCACGCATATGACCAATCCAAATTACAACATCAAGATCTCAATGAAATAACCCTAATCATCAAGTTAATAGCACATAACAACAATAAGCTATATATCATGCTCATCAACAACATATAACTTAATCATCAAGTTATCTAACATAAAACAAAAATATCAATGTATACATCCATAGGTCACTATCATTCGTGACTCGCTGACACATGTGCTTATGACTATACTAATCAACCATTCTTCTATCATGTATCTAACCATAACATCAAAAGACGTACATAAACCTAATGCATATCACAATCCTTAACTTACATACCTGCACGACGATCTTCTCTTACCCCAAAGTCTAATGCTGCAACCTCACTTTGATAGTCAACATCTCCTACTCTATCTCAGCCAACACATTAGCATCATAACAACCAATAGCATCATGATGACATAAATTGCATACAATGACTTCACAAGGCATGTTTGACCTACAATTCAAACTATAACCAAGACGATACATTCATAACAATTGCATATAGACATTTAACAAATGAGTACCAAACCATACACATATCATTCTAGCAAGAGTCAAGTCATGAATGCATGACCATATCAAGTACACAAACCATGACCTCATGCATGAAAACAACGACCACATCACGTGCACTTGATAACATGTGAACACTGGCGCGCATAACAAAGCATAATCAACCATGCACACATGAATACATACTCCACGAGAACACCTTTAACCTTCACATGGCGACATCACTACAATCATGATCAACACCATGCAAATGCCACAATAACATGGACTACATGCATAAAAAACACATATGCAACCATCATGAAAACATGACCAACGCACAACCTAAGGAGAGTGCAACCATGCTCTAATACCACTCTATAACAGCCTCCTCCCACATCCAACCAAATAACCATGTCAACCAGGATAAACATGAGATGAGAGGCTACTATGATCAGATTCGACCTCTTATGCGACCTTAAGGAAGTGGAATCAACGGAACATCACATACAGTCATCCAACATCATCAATAGAACCCTTAGGAGGCAAATCAGCCACTCATACAACATGTCCCTGGGTCCCACTAATGTTCTGGACCTCTTAAGCCATAGTCGCTCTCATGTTATGGGCAAGGGAGTGACCAGAAACCCAAAGTCGCTCTCATAGACCTGCCTGCCAGCGATTGTGGACCAAAAATTTCAGTTTTGTGCTAGCAACCTCGATATTTAAGCCACTTTTTCAGGCCCAGAGCCCAAGCCACTGCCCATAATGGAATGATAGCTTAGAATCAGAAGATGTACAGGGAAACAATGATGCAAAAGAAATAAGCTCAAGAAGAACTTAACCAGACCCCTACTAGCCATGACAAGCATTTCATTAAACATATCGCGAACATGTAACCTACAGGTGTAAACAACATAATTAAGTATAGGGATCTCATACTTATCTAAGAATCGTTATGAACCATTGTTCCCTCATGCCATATGTTGCCTTATCACTTATTAAGTCATAGATACCATATCCATTCAAATACAATTAAAAGCATGCTGAGAGCCATACATAACTGTTGTCAAAAAATGCACATATAACTAGCATAATAGGAACAGAAATACCATAAACATATTAGCCATCAAAATCCATATATACATCAGTACATTTTCACATGAAAATCAAGGGAATGAATTTCTCATTAATAATACAATGAACCAACTAGAGATGGGACTACCACGTTCCACCCGATCATAGATTGGTTGAGCCAAGTCTCTCTTCATCCAACCACCTCTATGCCATATTCCAAGCATGAATGTGGGACTCAAACCAAAAGAACTCAACCAGGGCATACTGAAGTTAAACCACCTCACCCTCATCAATAGAAACCAGGCTTTACCATAATCCATCTCAGATCACTAAGCCAACACAATGAACACATCATAATTGGCTTTACCATGATCTCCACCCGATCACTAGGCAAAACAAGCATGGATGCCACTAGATTTCTCTACCTACATCGTGAGGAATTTTCATGTCTCATTGTCTCTCAGGCTTTACTGCAATGCAAACCCGTATCATTAGGCCCTAAACCGAGACACACTCTCCAGGCTTTATTGCATGTCCCAACATGGGAATACTAGGCCCAACGGAGAGTAAACCACTTCTACACTTTACTGTATATCCTGTCATTCACCAACAAGGATTCCTAGGCCATCCGAGGCAACACAAAATCCGTCTTTACCGCAACCCACAAACCAGTTCACAGGTTACTAGGCCATGTGTTCTATCATTTCAAAGATCCACCTCACTCAACTTCAAATCCATCTAATAATCTAGCTCAACCAAAACATGAGAACCCCATCACACCATGGTTATCCGGAAATGGAAAGGCTAGGCTAAAAAAACATTGTTACACCTAGAAAAACCCATGCCATGATAGAAAATAACCACATGCAATACCATGCATCCCAAATCTAGCAAGGAAAATACGCATGCAAGTCGATACCTGCAATGAAGCTCGTTGTAGCTGCTTGATCCTACCTTTCTCTGCTTGATCTTTGCTTCCTCTTGCCTTTTCTTCCTTTTTTGATCCCATGCATAACCATAGCAAAAGCTTGATCCAAGAGCTTAACATTGACTAAGAACTTAACACTCAAAAAGAAGAAGCTTGCCAATTAATCCTCATAAACTTTTTTATGAATGAGGCCTCTATTTTCTTCATTTTCCTCCTCACATGCAACCTGTGATCTTTCACCTCCTTTTTCTCCTAATTTCCATTATTTTCATAAATAAATATGCCAAAAATGTCATTTTGTCTTTCCTAAGCCTTAGCCATTGTCTTTGCCAATTTTCCTTAGTCATAAACAACCAAATAAACATTCACTAGGATGTCCTTTCCACCATTTAGCTTGGAATACATGTCCCATCATCTGTGGTAATTATATATTTTACATGGAATTTTCACCAAGGTTGTTATAAGTAGTGTCAAGGTGGACCATATAGGGACTTTACTATTGAGGAGGCTCTTCAAGTCATAGTGAGGAATTTGCTACATAAAAGAAGACAATGAAGACCTCAATGGATAAAGATTAAGAGTAGTCATTAAAGGGGAGTGTTGGAGTATGTAACTCTTGCTTGTCTTATATGTGATTGTATTTGTTTATTAGGATTGTTGGTTATTATTTGGTAGAGTTGGTTCTCTACATAATGTATGTTTCGAGGTTTCTATGAGGTGATTAGATTTAGATGATTTGAGGTATATTCTCCAATTAGTTAGCTTCCTCGATTAATGTGTGGTTGAGGTATTCTCTCAACTAAATGATCATGTGTCCAATATAGTTTGTTTATCTTGAAACAAAGCTTCTTGTATTTATTTGTATCATTATAGTGAGTTAATAGAGCCCTCATGTGTGTAATAAATGTCTACTCTCCCATTGTAATATGGATAACATTAACAACATAAAAAGTAAAGGATAACATTTGTAACAATGATAATATTAACATTATATATTAACTAAATACAAATACACACACAAAATCATGAACAAAAAGATATATGAAAAAGAAAGGTTTAATAGATACAATTAATATAAACTTTTCTCTAAAACAATTATTTATATTATCTACTAGCTATATATAAATACAATTAAAAATAAGAATTTTTACATATGATATTTACATACAAATATTGTTTCAATAAGTGTAAATATATTTTTACAATTAAAATTGTTTTATATATCTGCATGGTCATAAGTTGGGGGTTTTCAATTAAATGAGACTATAACCTATCTAAATCAATTTTAAATTATTAAAAAATATATATCTTAATGGATGTGATCTCTCTTTACACTTAATAAATTCAAAATTAAGATAATTTTACATTGATTTAATATAGCTTTTAATTTTAAACAAAATCATGAAATTACTTCTTTTAAAGTCAATTTCACATTATATTTTTTAACCATCCTAAATCTACCTTAATTGGATGTGTGTGTTCTTTTTAATAAAATAAGTTGGAAAAGATATATTATATTATATCAAAAGCAGTAGTCTATAACGCGACTTTTTGAAAGCTTTTTTGGCGGATTTTTCCGGTCAAAATCCGGCAACAATTCATTAGAATCCAAGTTTGATAGCTAGTTTCTGCACAATCAATGGCTCCCAGGGGTTTTTCAGGGCGCTGAATCCAAATATGCAGTTAAAAAGCCATTTTAACTGCTAAAAATCAAGATTTAACCTCATTTCTTCCGCTGGATTCCGTCACCGGAATCTCCAAAAAGTCGCATTATAGACAACTCCATATCAAAATAGTACATTCAAATAGCACGTGGTTTCTTTTATTGGGTTGTCAAACTAGACTAGTAAGGTAACTTCAATTTTTTAGGAGCATCAAAATAGATCTTTCAAACAATATAATTGATAATATAACAAAGATATCTAAAAATAGTTTCTTTGCTACTACCTATTCTAAACTTTCCTACCTAATTTAACTCTCTATGACTATAACAAAAAGTAGAAATCATAATAATATTTCAAAACAAATATGTGCTAGGCTAGGGGGGAGTCCACTTAAATGGTTTCAGGTGGATCATCCTCGCCTTCTGTGTTTGTAAATTCAATGCTCTATAGGTGTTTGGCCAAGATATTGATCTTCTTGTCCATCTTACTGATTTATTTTTGTGCTTCATCCAACTGTAAAATCATTTCTTGTTGTTCTTCTAACCTTTCAACAAGGGCTTTCCTAATGATCATTTTAATTTGCCAACTGATATCCACCACTTGAAGATATCTAGTCTGACGTGATCTGATCTAAACCAACTTTCTATATTAGCGAGCCGCCTCCTCAACTTTTATGATTGTTTATTTGATTTGTGATTGGGTGTTAATGTAGTAACGCTCAACAACAAGTTAAACTCTTGAAGTGGTAGTTGCCTTGGCATTTCTCCTATCTCTCCTTCCCACATGTCTTCTTGAGGTATTTTGTAATCACTTTTGACAAGACAAATAATTTTTCTTCCCTTAACTATTTTTCCTCACTCATCTTCCAAGCATATTTTTCACTTTGAAATGCACCATAAACAATTGCCTTCCAGTTTCTATACTCTGCCAAGGATGTGGTTTTGAGAGAAGGCAAGGAAGGTTTTCCTTTCGAGGCCATAGAGAAGGCAGTGGCATCAAAGAAAAACCTTGAGAACTCTTAGCAACCTGAAACTTAAGAGTCGAAGTAAGATAAGTAATACCAAAAAAAAAGACAAAAAAGGTGCTTTCTTCTGATCCACCAAGAAGAAGATGGTGCTACTAGTCCAGCAAGGTTGAGGAAAACAAACCCGATAAACCAATAAGGGTTATTGAGACCCCAAAAAGAAAAAATAACTAGTCCACCATCCCCAAACAATAAAATACCTCCTAACAAATTATATGAAGAACCTCAATATCCGGTGGGGAAGGAATAGCTCGAGACAAGTGAGGGCAAAGAGAGGGAGGGTTCAAATAACAACGTTGTACTAATAAAATCACTTAAACAAAAAACTTGACCAAGGAAAGTTTCAAACAAACTCAAATAAATGGCATTCAGAGAATCGTATCCCCTTATTATTAACAAGTAGTTTCAATTCAAATTTTTCAGAGATGAACTTAAACGAAAATAACACCCAAAACAAAGACCAACTATGGAAAACTGAGTTACAAGAGTTGGGTTATGGTTGAGAGACTAGAACAAGCTTTCTTTATTCCACTATACTCCATAGTTTAGACCCAATATGCCCTGGAAGACTTAAATTCACCGATGTTGATTCAGGTCGATATTGGTGGCCACCCACCTATTCCACTTGGACCCCCATGATTGTTTCTTTCAGTTTCCTTAATTATGGCACAATTTACTATTTTGGTAGTTTTTCGAGCCCTGAACTTTCGAAGTTGTTTTGAGACTCTAAACGACGTTTTTTTTTTTTTTGAAAACGGGAAAACATGTATTTTGCGATAGTGGTTTGCAATCAAAAGTTGTAGTCCTCAGATAGATATTTCTAATGAGGTATTGTACGCGTCAAACAAAGATCGTATGCCAAAGTTACTACCTCGGGAAGTTGATGTACCAACTTACCCCAACAAGGCCCATAGACTTTTGGCGCTTCATCTCTTAGGGTTAGGTTTTTGGATGTTTTTAGTTTTCCATTGTTTCTCAATAATAAATAGGCCTTCAAGCCTCATTGTAACACAGTTCAAAAGGCATGTAGCCGCCACATCTCTCCTCATAAATAAGCTACCATCGCTTGAGCTAATTTATTTCCATTTTGCATGTAAATAGTTTTCAGTGCTTTGTTATCAATGAATTGAAGTTTAGTTTTCATTGCAGCTTTGTGTTTCTGTTTAAATTTATTAATTTTAGGTATGTTCTATGCTAGAGCAATTTATTTAATTTTCACAGTATATTTTCCAAATTAGCAATCGCATCAGCATTAAAGTAAACTGCAGATAGAACATAAATATAAATCGTAGAAGACAAGCCAAGACAAGAGGACACAAGATGTGGCGCTAGCCAAGGACAAACCCCACAATGTGGGGAAACCCTTGATCAATGCTTCTTTTATGTTCTTCAAAGTTCAGCAGAGAAAGTGAGAGAGATAGTACATTTACAATAGAAGTCAACACTTTGACTTTTGATATCTACAGAGATCAGTTGAAGACATATTGCTTCAACTGACTCTCTAAGGTGACTCCTTCATCTATCATAGTACTGCATCTCATCCATTTGCCGCACCTTACTGTGTAGCACCATGCTACCCCATCACAGTGCTCGACCTAGATGACTGAGCTGCTCTCATCTTCATGCTACTCATCATGTTGCATCTTCCATGGTCTCATTCATCATCAATGATGTTGCCCTTTACTAACATGCCCATCATCTCAGTGTTGTACCAAAATATCACTGAGCTGTTCTTATTGATCCAAGAGAGGTTCCAGCACTGTTGGTGCAACCCTCTTGCCTCTTGAATAGCTTGTCCTTGAGGCTGCACCACTGTCAAGTCCATGTTGTCTGAAGTTCTTCTATGACAGCACTTAGTCACCATGAATAGTGTATATAACAGTCTCCATGACCTGCGTATATATGTCTTCATGAACAATGTATAATAGTCTCCATGACCTACGTATCTATGTCTCCATGAGCAGCGTATAACTATGGATAGGTGGGAGATTATATCTTTCTCTTGACAGTAGTTAGGGCTCTTTTTAGAGCTTCATTATATAGCGTATTAAGGCAGCGAATTAAGCCTCTCCCTGCAGCAATGTATAATCTTATTTAGAACAACGTATGACTGTGAATAAGGTCAGTGTATTGTTCACATTACCTCAACCCGTGTAATGCCTCCTATAGTTGTAGATGGACCCCTTTATGACTACAGCTTAGAACAATGAGTTAGGGATCTCATTTAGACAGATGGGACTTGTGTTTAAGTCTCCTTTCAACCTGCGTATAAGGCCCTCCTTCGCATTGTAGATTAGGCTCCTCTCAACAGCAATTAGGGCCTCCTTTGGTCCACGGATTAGGGCTTCTTTAGACTGCATATTGCAGCTACCCAAGACAGCAGACAAATCTCCTTCAATTTGTGGCTAGTGCTCTCCATTTTGGCTGCGACTAGGGCACCATTCCCTCTGCGGTTAGATTTACTGCGGCTAGGGCATTGTACTGCAGCTAGGGCATCATACTAGGCCAACATACTCTTTTGTATCTCTCCTTCTCCAAAATCCCAAGACGTGGAGAAGAGATCACATAAAGAGTGTGCAAATGACTTCAAATCCTCTTCTCTTTATACTAAAACGAAGATGATGAATAGACATGACTATTGGGCTTCTAAGCCTACTCAAGTTGTTGGCCGACTTGACAATTTAATTTATAACATAAATAAATTCATAACTTCATAAATACTTATTGGAATTGGATAATCTTTAGATCAATCCTACACCTCTCGACGAGAGGGATCCAATAAAAATATCAGTTGCCATAAATAAGCTGACCCACGTGGAGTTTGGCCCTAGTTTCCAATTTTAACAAAATTTGTATTTCATTTTGTTCCTACATAAATTTAAATCAAATGTAAACATATAATCGAGACTCAATATAACAACTATGAAGTTTAGAATACTAATTGGCCTCACACCCTTACTAGTATGTCTCTTAAGTCAAATCAATCCAGAATGCCATGGAAACTGATCAAATTAGGACTCGAATAGCTTGAAAAGAATTTATCTATGCGAATTTCACTACCTTGCACTTGTTTTCCACGTACAACATTAACCATGCCATGCATGAGTATGATGGTTGTTATTACCACCAAATTCAAAGGTTTCCCCTTTCATATATGTTCACCACCAATTGTCATGAAAACCTGTAAGGAGAACACCATTTAGAAGGATGTAGCACTAAACCCACACGATCACCCATACCTTGCCTTCGCTATACCGTGAGTTTGGAGCAACTTGCTTGAAACCATGTTCCAACGATTTAAATGCAATTTGCCTCTCATCCTTCCTCATCACATTGTATGTCCACCCATCATGGGGGGTTTTGAAGCTTAGATTTGTTAAACACAAAAAAGGATCAAATTTCTTAACATGTAAATCTTTTAATTGTTTAATTTATGTGATGTATTAATTATTTCATATTGAAATTATTTGCACATTAGTACATTTGATCACTTGATAAATCTTGATTCAATTTGAGTCTATTTAATTTTTGAAGATAGACTTTTGGAGTTGAATTGTGTAAGTAAGCTTAAATGCCCAACATTTTAGGTAGACACTCTACCCATCCTATGGGATAAAAAAAAAGCCTTTTGATAACGCTATGATAATGCCTAGGAAAATATATAAATAATGGACAAGGTGAAGGGGTGAAATTGAATTAATGTCAAAATTAGTCGTAGGTGATAATAATAATAATAAAGTTTGTTTGTCATGCAATGTGAGTCTTTAAATGACTAGCATGTCTAACATGTGGCTTGAGTAATCGCAACCTAGGGACATTTAAGCCATCAAAATCACTGGGGATCGCACCTAGCCTCAACCACACCAACCCTTAGCATGACTGGGTTTTTGCCCACAATTTTTCAAATCGGTGACCTTTTCATGGTGGAGTGCCTTAATGGTACACCCTGCCACCGTCCATTCTACGCTCCATGGGCTCAATAATAATAATAATAATAAAATTGATCAGAATTAGCCATTAGTATTTTATTTATTTATTTTTGGTAACATAATATAAAGAAGATAAAAGGGCGAGGGGACGTGAACACGTAAATAATAAAAATTAAATTAATAAATTGGTTTAAATGAAAAAAATATTCCACTCACCACTCTATTTTGTGAATTGGACTTATCTCAGATGATTGGGCAAATAGTTGTTATCTCCCCCACATAAGTTCAATTCCCTGTGAGTGACATGATGATGAGAAATAATGTTGTCATGGCTATGTGCCTATGAATTTTGTTGTATAGACCCTCACTCTTTCCCTTTGACTAAGAGAGAGGATACAAAGAAACAAAATTAGGAAGCAAATAAAAGAGAATAATGGAAAAAAAAGGAAGGGAAAATTATAAATAAGGGGCATTGAAAAGATAAATAAAGAGAGAAAGGGGTGGAAAGATTTACAAGGGAGGGGTGAAAGTATCACCGTATTAGAAAATAGGGCTTTCGAAATAAAGAACCCAACATAAAAGACAAAAAATGAGATATAGAAATGAAATGAAACTTTGAAGAAGTACATTTAGTCAATGGAAGAGAAAAAGAGAGATATGTGAACAAAAATATATTAAAGAGTGTTGTGAAACCAGCTTACAAAAAGATAGAAAATATTGATGAACGCCTTAGAAATAAGCCTCTTCAAGGTGGCAACCTCCCTTACATTACACAAATGAACAATTCTTGGATGATATAAATGAAAAGACCTCCTTTCTATATATAGGAGTCTAAGGGGTCATAATATAATCAGAGCCAACATAACAATAATAATGTAAGGGCACAATAATAACAATAGTGGGCTTCTATGGGGCACAATAGTAACAATATGGGCACTACATGGGTACATCAATATAATAAGGGGGTTGCGCTAATAACAATAAGGGGTTACACTAGTACTATAGAGGCCTAACATGCCCCTCTCCTTCAAAAGTGTTGTCCTCAACGCTTAAGTAGTTCTTGATGTTTTTGTATAAAATTCTTGTCCTCCCATGTGGAATCTTCAGCGGGTGAGTTCTTCCACTTGATGAGATACTCTGAAATTGATCAATTTCATAACTGTCGAGTTCTTGTTTCTGTGACTGCTCCAGGTTCCAATATGATTTTTCCTTCCTCTTCAAGTTTTGACAATATTGTTTGAATAGGAATCTTCTGCAACTTTTGAATGAATGGCCATACTTCTTCGTCCTTCTTCCATTCATCCCTTGCTTCGTTTATCCAATATGGTTGGATAATAGAAATAGCACAAAACAAAGCTTCCACATCCTCATCTTTTCTTGAGAGTGCATCTGCAACAAAATTTTGCTTCCATTTTCTATAGATGATGTCAAAGTCATAACCCAACATATTTGTGACCCATTTTTTTTCTTCTTCTAAATATAATAGTTGTTCTAAAAATCGTTTAAGACTATTATGATTCATTTTTACCTTGAAGTGTCTTCCCATTAGGTAAGGTCGCTATTTCTTAAGTCCGTGTAGTATTGCCAACATTTCCTTCTCATAAATAGCTTGCTTGAGATGTAATCATAAAATTACCCAATCACCTACATCAAAACATTTTTCACTGCGATGTTGATCTACTTGTTGTTTCATTCGATTCTGCACCAAAGTGGCGTTATCCTTTAAAAGTTGGAGAACTTATTGTTGATGCTCGATGTCATCGTTCATTGCTTGAACCTTTTTCTTCTTCATATGTCCTTCTATCTTTAGAGTTTGAGGAGTGGTAATTTCTTCCAAGGCTTTACAAGATATGGTCGGATTCACTTCTTGATGCTCAATGTGATTTTTCACTTTTTGAACAATTTTTTTTTTATGTCCTTCTATCTTGATAGTTTTAGGAGTGGTAATTCCGACCAATGCGTTACAAGATATGGTTGGATTCATTTCTTCTTTCTTGATGTGATCTTTCACTTCTTGAACCTTTTTCTTCTTTGTATGTCCTTCTATCTTAATAGTTTGAGGTGTAGTAATTCTTTCCAATGCTTTACAAGATATGGTCGGGTTCATGTCTTCTTTCTTTGGGGTTGGTTCTTGGTGTATATACTCTTCTTTTGACGTTTCTTGATCATTTTCTTCCTCCTCTCCACAATCAATGTAAAATAATTTCTTCTCAGCACACTTATGACCTTTAATGTATTTGTTATCACAATTGTAACAAAGCCCCCTTTTTCTTTTTTCTTCCAATTGTTGTGGTGTAACCCTTGTAGGTTGTGGAAGGTTAGGAGAAACAACACTTCCATCGTTATAGTTGTGAGGGGTAGACTTCCTTGTTGCCATAATTTTGCTTTCAATTTTTCTTGTCAACTCGAATGCCTCCTCCAATAAATCAGGTTCCAAAAAACGAACCTCATGTTGAACGTTATCCTTTAAAGTCCCTATGAAGACATCAATAATTTGCTTCTCTGGAATATAATTTACCCTTCTATTCAATTTTTGAAAGTCCTCAATGTTCTCTTCCATTGAACCCTTTTGTTTGAGATTCATCAATTGGCTAAAGGAGGAGTTTCTCTTTGTATCCTCATAATGTGCTATCATTTCTTCTATGAAAATTGACCACGTAACAAGTGGTTTACGATAACAAAGCCCTTTATACCATAAAAATTGATCTGGTTCTAAATATGAAGATGCAATACGTACCTTTTGTAATAGTTGCATCTCATGTAGATCAAAATATTGCTCCATCTGTAGTATCCAATTTACCAGATCCTTGCCATCAAACTTCCTCATATCGCCTTTTCTTGATTTTAGGAGCTCGATATTGAAACGACTATAACTCTGTAATTTTAGCTCTTCCAGATCTCAAAATTGTGACATGCAATAGCTCTCTATGTCCTCTTACCAATGCCACCAGTTTGATCGAATTTAGATTCTCAAAGAAAGAGTTATGCACAATGTCTCAAGATGACCTGATTATATACCTTTTCAGAAGAGCGAACTTGTATTAAGTTCCACGTGTCACTGTTTTGGCCTTAGGATCAGAAAAATACACACAGGAAACTACAGTCCGTCCTCTTTCTATAACTTCTTACGAAATTTCAATCTGATGCTCAAAACAAAAATTATGACTATTTTCGCCAAGTCACCTGTTTGGAATGTAATTCGGGAGTCTACAAAAAGACCAATTTCCTCAAATCATATCTCCGCAAATATAGCACAAAAAGCTCTGAAATTCAGACCCGAAGTTCCGAATGATTTCACCAAAAATGGGTTTTTTTTTAGCATCTGAAACATCTCAGAAAAAAATTTATCGCGAAAATGCCAAGATGCTCTGTTTGGAGCAGCGAAACCCTAAAATCCACAGCTCTGATACCAAATGTTATGAAACCAGCTCACAAAAAGATAGAAAAGATAGATGAACACCTTAGAAATAAGCCTCTTCGAGGGGGCAACCTCCCTTACATTACACAAATGAACAATTCTTGAATGATACAAATGAAAAGACCTCCTTTCTATATATAGGAGTCCAAGGGGTCATAATATAATCAAAGCCAACATAACAATAACAATGTAAGGGCACAATAATAACAATAGTGGGCTTCTATGGGGCACAATAGTAACAATATGGGCACTACATGGGTACATCAATATAATGAGGGGAAAAAATAGACATAAAAGGTATTAAAGAAAAGGAGAAAAAATAAAGAGATTGGTGGGGGGGGACAAGGGTAAGGTGTTAAACAGGGAAAGAGTGGAGTAGGTGGTAGAAGAGAAGGATGAAGAAGATGAGGAGAAGAGCAGGGAGATGAGAGGGTTCAAGAAGAGAAACCTAAAAACAAAGTTGATTGAATTGAATTGAATGATTTTTAATGATGTCCACGAGACCTCACAGTCTAAGGGACCACCAACTATCACTTAATCCATATTCATATTTTTTCTATGTTGATTCTACTATTATGGATCGTGAGTAAGAAATTCGTTGTTTTGTGAAGTCTTGTCTCTTCAAAAAGCTCACCGAGATTGTTCATATTTAAGTTGTTATCAAACTAACAACGAATAACTTCATACACTACACATTCTTTGATAAAATGCCATTATGTTTTTACCACCCCCTCTGCTGCGAAAAATGCAAGTTCGTTCTTCTCAATTTTCTTTAGGGACCACCCATCTACTAGTTTCACATCTTAGATGATGGGAGCTAGTCATTAGTTGTGCAATTAAAAGTATAGTTTTTCCCTTGATTGAGGAACTTAAATACTCTTTATCATCATGTTTCCACGCCGTGTTAAATTCTTTGACATAATATGTTTTTTTTTGCTACCTGCTTTATCCACATGGCAGTCCTGAATTTTTCTAACACCCACTTTTTTATCTCCTCCTTAGTGTGAGAATAATCATGCAGATTTATGTCCCATTTTCCCAACCACTTTCTATTTTGCTTCATCCATGGTCTTTTCCAGTGATTTAACTCCTCTTTAACAACCAATTTGAGCCACCAATGTTTATCCATATTTTCAACCTTTTTCAAGTAGCTTAGCAAATGAATGATCATTGAATCCACAATTGGAAACATACCACCCTCAACTAAAAGGATATCATATGGGACTATTGATTTGATTTTGGGGCTACTTGTGATTAGATGTTTTTGAATTTTTTTCTAATTGTTGTCATTTGTGGCTTGACATGTTGCTCCCCCATATTTTACAACCATAGAGGATAATTAGCACCAAAGAGGGTTTTCTTAGTCTTCCAATCCCATAGTTTTGCTTGTCTACACTTGTTCTGAAGAAGGTACAAAGTTTTCCACCCTCCTTGGATTCTCTTTCATCTACATGTCACCCAACTGAGCCTTTAGTGGAAATCAATTCCTAGATACTTGTACTCATCTACAACCTCCAAGGGGCTGCCCTCAAAGAGAAAAGTAACATGTCATTTCTTTCTTTTCAAAGAAAAAATCAGGACTTTAGTTTTAGCAATAAGAATAAAGTTATTTATGTAACATATCTTGCCAACTAGATGAATGATAGGTTTCCACGACTGCCTTAACTTTTTCTTATTAAAATTGTTTGGGTGCTTTTTAATTTCAATAGCTTTCCAAATAATACAAGAATGGTAATTAAGGGCCAAAGCTTTAGCTTGGGCAAAACAAGTAAAGTGTTTAGAATTATAAAATTAATGTTGTGTGTTCCTTGAGATAACTCCTATTTCTTTTAAATAACAATGTTAAATTTTCTATTAACAATGTTAAATTTTCTATTGTAGAGCACATAGTGGGTTGTTATGCTCTCTACCAGGTTGTAAAAGAGCACATAGTGGGTTGTTATGCTCTATACCAGGCTGTAGAAGAGCACATAGTAGGTTGTTATACTCTCTGCCAAGGTTGTAGATCCTGCGATAACCAAACATTGGTTCCTCAAAACGCATGGGTAAATGCTTTATCGCAAGTTCTAGAGCGCTGAAAGTAGGAAAATTTGGTTCCTCAACACACATGGGTAAATACTTTATAGTTTCGGCTTTTGAAATATCATGGGTAATTATAGAGGGGCCCTGTGTTAAATTCCAAAGGCCCATATGAAAATTGTAAGTGAACTAATGGGAGACTCTTTTTATTTCAGAACTAGGGAGTGTTTTTGTTACAAGGGTCATCATTTAGATAATGTCTTTCAGATTAATCACATCATAAGCCCTGAGAATGAACCACATTAGATGGTTCGGAACGTAGACTAGCATCTTATAATGTGATTACTCCAAAAAACATTATCAAAATCAGTATGGATCACAAAAGTTTAAAATCAAACAAAAGTCATCATTGTTTTTGACTGGTACGAAAGCTCCATAAAAGACGAGCTATTACAGATAGCGAGTTCAAGGGTTACGAAGATCTGATGGTATAGGTCCATTCATCTTTAAATCCATGGTGCTTTGCTTTTTATCAACAACGTTTCAAAGAAGAATAGGCTCTGTCACACTGATTTCATAATTGGTTGCAGATTTCAATTTATTCCAGAGACATCTACTAAGTATTTATTTTGATGAGGTTAAGGTTAGCTCAATTTTTTTTGGGAATTGGAGTGTCGATTTTTATTTGATTGCAGATTTCAATTTATTCCAGATATCCCATGAAATCAAACAGTTGACTTCGTTTATATTGGTCAAATCTCAAAAATATTCTGGAAAATCAATAAGTACTCCTCCCTCTTTGTTGCCTCTTCTATTAAAAAATCGTTGTGTTCAGAGAAAAAAAAAAGAGTAAAGTGGATAGCATATGATTTTAGGTATCTCCTTCCTATGGAAAATGCATGGTTTAATGGAGATTCTACAATGTTGCATAGGTTGAAATAACAGTTCACAGGTAAGAGCTAGCCATACATATCACGCTGGGATAGGCATTTTCAAGCAAGGGTTAGAATATTTTACAATGTTTGCCAAAACAAACATGCCATCTCTCATCGCCTATATCAAAACGCAAGTCCACATTCCTAATCTGCTGTGATCCAGTGTTGTAAAGTCATATGGCATATATGCATATTCTTTCACAAAAAAAAGGTCACAGAGAGCCATCTAGGCCTAGTGAGTTGTGTACATGAAAGGATGGCACTGATGCAAAAAAACTCCTTCGGAAGAGATATATTATATGAACAATAACCAATTATTGAACATACTATCAGAAACTGGATCATTCACATTGACTAATAATGATGCAGGTGCATCTGCTGCCCTTTTGAATTTGAAAAACCTACCACATCGGGGGCAAAACGCAGTGATCTTTCATACCCATGAAGGACTACATCCCATGACGATCTTAATTGCTGGTCACTAAGATTTGTATAAGAGCAAGGTAGCAAGGATGCTCGGAGAGGGGCTCAGAAGAATTGGCAGACAGCACTCCGGACGAGAAAAGAAAGTAGTAGAGCACTACCATGGCCTTCAACCTAGCAGTGCATAGAGAGACAAGTTCTATCCGATCAAGTGATCAAGGGGCTGAAAACCTCTTGTAAAACCTAATTGTAATTGCAGAGATGAATAATAACGAAGATCGATTGGAAAGTGGTTTTTCCCTGAAGTGGTTTCCACTGTAATCACTGTGTTAATGTGTGAACGCCTTCACTCACTGATTATTTGAGGATTCCGCGGCTTATATGATGATACATAGTTTTATAAGATTACTGGACCAGGTAGCGTGCTGCATATCTCTGATGATTCGCAAGCGTCTCTAGGTCCCCTCCATCAAGTGGTATCATATGCGGGAAGATTTTGTGCAAGAGAAAGTTACAGACCAAGATCGTTGGATGAGATTATGAACACGATGAGGTGGCATTCAGGGAGTTGTAAATATTTTTATTACATTGTTGGCTATGATTTCTTTGGTTGGGGATTGATTGAATGAGATCTGAGGGGAGAAGAAACAGAAGATATAGAAGATGAAAGAGCTCAGTCTCGGCTAAGAGGATTGATATTTAGGAGCAAGATAAACATGAAAGAGCTCAGTCTTGGCTGAGAGGATTGATATTTAGGTGTTTTATTTATTTATTTTTACCACGGTGAATTGGTAACTAGTTGGAGTAATCTGGGCTAGCTGCCACTATAACACCAAGAGTATATCCAACAGCCCACAAGCCAGATATACCAACAACTTATGACTTAGAAAAAGTCGACACTTCCCAACCTCACTGGACTGGGATCTATCCCTTCAAGCCTTATCACAACAGGCCATGAATGTGTTTTCTTCTATTTATTTAGGTTTTTGACCTTAGTAAATTATCATATGGTCAGAGCAATGATAAAAATTGTAGGAGGGATGAGGACTTCAGGGCCTCCGAATGCTATTCTATTTAGGGGAGACTTTCGTGGTAAAGCTTTGGTCCGGGAAAGCTTTCATCCCTATCTATGAATTATTGAGGATGGGAACCTGTGGTCAGATTGTCGAAATTGATTGGTGCCTGTGAGTGAGGACGAATGAACTTTCCTATGTTGAGTGATAGATCAGTGGTTGATCGTTGTTTTGGTTCTTAATTCAAGTGTTGATCCTGAGATAAGTTTAGGATTCTGTTGCGATTCTGAGTTTGACTCACATATATTAGTTTAATGAAACTATTCTTCGTATTCAGTGTGGAAATTTGCTATGTATGTTACGATTGAAGAACGTTGTCACTATTGTAGTCTGTGTTTTGCATTATTGTATAGCATGTAAAATTCTGCACCTAGGTGTCGAAGAACTGCTTTCTTTGAAATGAATAAATTCTTTGATCGCTAAGCCCTCTGAATCTTCATTAGCATTCAAGTGCACCATCATCTTGGTATTAGAGTTACAACGAAGTCGTATAAGAGGAGCACATGTGATGGTGTGCAAGTTTGTTGCCTAACGTTGATTAGTCAGGGCAAATTAGAAAGGTAAGATGCTCATGTGTAGAGCTTCCCCGTGAAGGTTTCAGGAAACCTCCTTGTGAGGGGTGTGATGCTCTCCACGAGAACTCCCTTGAAGCTGTGTTCTGTGTAAAAGCCAGTGAGTTATTTTGCTATGAAGTCATTGTTGAGAATTAGTTCCAGGTTGTGTACCAGAGCAGAACATTCTAGAGTAAGAGCACAATTAAAGAGCCAACGTGAATATGACTTGAGAAGTATTTGGGTGAAGAAGAACTTGATTTGAGACACTGAAAACCACAGTGAGGGTTAGATGAAGATACAGAATCAGCGCATGCATGAAGAAGTGGAAAAACAAGCTTTGGGAATTGTCGAATTCCTTATCCCTTGATAACTTTTGATTGTTGTGAATGCCAGCTATATATAAACTGAAGACGATGCAAGAAACTAAAGGCCATGTAGAAGCAAGAAGAATGAAGAATTGCCTGAAGTAAAAAGATGTTGATGACACCGCAATAGAAGAAGTTCGCTGACTGGATGCAGTTCTTGCATTGAAGAAGATGAAAGTATCAATAAAAATGGAAGAAAGAGTTGCAGTTGTAGATTATGATGCCCAGGGGTATGAGGTATGGTTGGAACTTGGAATTACCATTTGATGGTGATTTAGTTAATTACTGAATCAGGATGGTAGATGACAGCAGCACTCATTCGCATTTAGATATCTGCATTTAGATAGCTGCACTTTGGAAGACGGAAGTAAGGAGCGTGGGTTTATAGGCAAGAGCTTTGGACGTGAACAAAGATGTATGAAAAGAAGTCTCAGAGAAGAAGATTGCGTGATGCTGTGAAGGTGGAATAGAAGGCGGAATAAATGTAAGAAAAGACCTTGGCTAGGAAAGAGCACTGCAAATGATTGGCCAGTCTGAAGTCCAAGAGAAAAAGATGAAGCTGCTGAAAAGTTTTAGCAAGAAAGAAGTAGATTGAACTTTGCAAGGGATCAAAAGAGAAATATGCAAAGAGCAAGTTGCAGAATCGAATATAATAATTGCTTTAAATTAGAGTGTGTGTGAAAGGATGCTACAATAACGCTCATGTGATAAACATAAGTCTGTGATTTGATGATTTTGATCATTTCATAATAAGAGGAGGAAGCTTGATAGATTTGGAATTTTGAAGAGGTAAACATCACTGATCTGGTAAGCAGAGAGTGATTGCATGGAATGTTGCATTCTGGGGAGACGTGCTGCATGAAGAGGAAGATGAGATCAAGAGAGATGAACATTGGAGAGATGACTCCATTGTTGGTTGTGTGGTTTTAACTCTTGAGTCGAGAAAAGGTTGCTGGCTGCACACAGAAGACACCGCAAGGGAGATGTAGTATTGAAGAAGCAAGGACTGTATGTTGTGTAGTTTTGAGTAGAGAGAACTAGCTGGCCACATTGCAGACTGCATGACGGAAGGCAGTAGATCTCCAGGTAGACATGGGTTGTGATAGGTTATCTGATAAGAACATGACTTGCAGACGTAGGTGGCATGTTTTTTCATCATCTAAAGAGAAGTAGTTGAAGAAGAACTTGGACAAAGGCTGAGTTAGGAGAGGAGAAGAGGATACAGCAGCAACAGCAAAGGAGATGAAAAGTACAGCGGAGGGAAAAAGGAAGATTATAGCAGAAGCATGAGGATTGATGATGTGGTTGTATTTTATCATCAAACAAGAACCTACATGACGAGGGCACCATTTCTTTCCAACAAGGGGAGTTTGATGCAGGAGCCTCTGCTGCCCTTTTGAATTTGAAAACCCACCATGTTGGGGACACATGCTTGAAGCTTCCAGAAACCCAAAACGTGGCAACCTTTCATGCCCATGAAGGGCCACATCCCATGAAGATCTGAATTTCTGGGAGTCGAAGATTTCTATAACAGCAAGGTAAGCAGGAACGCTCAGAGAGAGACTTAGGAATTCTCAGAGAGCGTTCCAAAAGAAGAAAGAAACAAGTAGAGAGGCAAATTGTATCATGATCGAGTGATTAAGAAGCTGGAAGGCTGTTGTAAAATACTGATTGTAAGTTCAGAGATGAGTAATAAAGAAGATTGATTCGAAAGTGGTTTTTCCGAGGGGTTCCACTATAGTCATTGTATTAATATGTGACTGTCTTTGTTCACTGATTATTTGATGATAAAGCAAAGTTTTACGAGCTTGCTGGATCAGGTAGTCTGCTGCATACCTCTGATTTGCAGGGGCCTCTAGATCACCTGCATCAAAACAGATACCAGGAAAAGGCGATACTGCTAAATGATTAGACTAACTTCTAATGTGTGAAAATCTCTCAAGAGATAACTAGGTTATAGATCACGTACTGTTAAGAATATCTGCATAGATTACCAAGCACTATCTTCCCTATCCTTGAAATTAACTCTATTAGACAAACAAAATTCCCTTGGCTTTGATCCTCAATGTGTGACCACAAGGGATTCCTCAAAAATGTTGAAATATAACAGAAAGAAAATGTTGCAATTTGGGTAGCTCGGAAGGTATTTTCGATAGGAGAAAACACACAAAAAGGGAGACTTGTGGGCAAGATACCCAAATGTTGGGGTTTTGGACCCAATGTTGTGGGCTTGGAACCCAAGCTAAGAAGTTTAATATTCTAATTTGTTATTGAGTGGTAAATAGGGGTTTCTTGAAGGACAAAGAAGACCCCAGACACTTAAACAAGTGTTGAAGAATCTAGGGCAAGTTAAGTTAATGAGATTCTCCTCGCCACGATAACTATTTGTGAGGTTCTTTTAACTTTTCTTATTAGTAAAATTTTTCCTTATTTATTAGAGTGTGTCTACTTAGTTCATCAAATAGTTATCAAAATCAAAAGAGACAAGAACAAACAATGTTGGCTTTCTGCCAAGGCCAAAACGTCTCACTCTTTGCGAGGAAAACCCGCGCAAAATTTTTCTTATAGAGATTCCAATTGACAAATACCACAACCATGACCCACTCCAAGACCAAGACACCAATCCTTTCCTTTGTCACTGTTGTGATCATCGTCATCACAGCTGCTATATAGAGGTCAATTTTATTGCATCATTGAGATCATGAATGTTGATTTTTGGGTAGCATTGGATGTGCTCTAGCTCTGAAATTTTGTGGAGGAGCTAAAACACATGAGATATCCAAGACCCAGAAATCGTTTGGAGAAATTCCACCAAGAGTGCATGTTATTCAAATAATTAATTATTTTTAATTGTGCCTAAGTTAAAACTTAGGAAATTAAAATAACTGAAGTGAATTAATGTAAATATGGGTGAGAAGTTTCTAAGTGACGAGGATCAAGTCTAATTTAATCTTAGCTGTTGATTAGAGATTAGATCACGATTGTTGATTTCTAAACAGGAAAAGTATAAAAGAAGGCTTGGGGTCAGTTGGAAAACACACACAGGGAGAGCAGCACTTGAGCTAGATCGAAATTCTTGTTGATTTGGGGTAGCATCGGATGTGCTCTAGCCATGAAAATTGATAGAGAGGCCAAAGCACATGAGATCTCCAAGACCCGGAAATGGTTTGGACATATTGTATTAATATAAAATTGGGTATTAATATAAAACTGGGTTAGAAGGTTCCAAAAGTCATGGATCAAGCCAAATCTAATCTTAGCCATTGATTAGAGATGTAATCTCGACCGTTGAAGGACCAATAGGAAAAGTATAAGAGGAGGCTTGAGGGTCAGTTGAAAGATACACTAGAGTGATTAGTCATTCATTTTGCTAGAGCGGGGTTGCTAAGCAAAGTTGAATAAGTGATCAGCAGCGAGGGGCAATGAGTACGAGGCAGAGAGGCAGAGACAATACTGGGAGACTAGTGCAGAAGCAGAGAGAGCGAGAGCAGTAACCAGTGCAGGCTATGCAGAGCCCAGCAGAGTCAACACAAAAGCCAGAGGGGCTGTGTCATCCACGTAGAGGCTGCTGGAGTGACGCAAAGGGTCCCAGAGGCTGTGCAATGCCTCAAAGCGCTGACGCAGAGGGTCCTAGGGCTGATGCAGGTTAGCAGGAGGCTGACGCAGAGGCCAAAAGGGCCAGCGCTGACCTTCAGTTGTACTAGAGAGGGTTTCATGGGACAGGTTTTCTGAATTCCTGTTTCCGAATATAGAGGTATTGTTGCCGTATATTTTTCTCTGTCGGGTGAGCTGGTTAGGCACCCAATTGTACTAAAAAAAAATTGCATAACAATATAACCCTCATAATAGCCGCACCGGTTTTCCCGCATTGGGTTTTTCTGGGGACATTTGTCCAAAAATAACGGTGTCACTTGTGTGCTTGTTTTCTTTCAATTGTTGATCCGTAGATGTTGTGATTGTATTGTGTTTATTTCAGTATTTAAATGTATTAAATAATTTGTTCGAATTTAAACAAGTAGAAGAAATAAACCAGCATAATACAGATTAAATTCCTAAAGGATAGAATTAGGAATTTCAACATGGTATCGGAGTGTGGTTGCAGATCATAGGAAAACTAAAGGCATCAGCGAAGCAGAGCATTTGTAGGAGATTCAGTGGTCCCAAGTGACAGTTGATCCTTGTAGAAAGTTACAGAGGAAGGAGTGATGCAAAGGGACTGCGTCATTAGTCTGGGCCACAGAGAGGCTAGCGCAGAGGTTGCGGAAGGTAGAATCAAGCTCACACAGAGCCACACAGAGGCTAGGAGGGCTGACACAATTGGCTGAGGGAGCTGGTTTGCCAATGTCGAGATTGCGCAGAGCCAAGAGGCTCAATCCTTTAGTTGTTGGGGCATAGGAAGCTGTGGGTAGTTTGTGGAGCGAAGGTGGTGGGGCACTGTGGTCAGAACAATACCTAACAGGGCAAGACCAAGGTAGAGAGAGTTGTTGCCGAGGCGGATTTCTAGCTAAGGAATCTGGATCAGTGTTGTAGTTGCACAGACGATCGGAGTGGGGCAATTTGACGTTGGCAAGAGGATTTCTAGGAGGGAAATTGGGACTCCGAGGGAGTCCAGAAGAGAACTTCCAGAGGGGAAGTAGAGAGACTCAACAGGAGTCGAACCGAGGACTTGCAGACAGGAAGTAGAGAGACTCAGCAGGGGTCGAACAGAGAACTTCCAGATGGGAAGTAGAAAGACTCAGTAGGAGTCAAACTGAGAACTTCCAAACAGGAAGTAGAGAGACTCAGCAGGATTCGAACAGAGGACTTCCGCGAGGGAAGTAGAGAGACTCGGAGGAG
Source organism: Pinus taeda (assembly GCA_000404065.3). NCBI lineage: Eukaryota > Viridiplantae > Streptophyta > Pinopsida > Pinales > Pinaceae > Pinus > Pinus taeda. The sequence continues at coordinate 83,822 of APFE030909315.1, read as the reverse complement.
ATGACAAAGGAGCAGAGATGGTTGTGAATGGGCTGAGGGATCAGGATAGGCTGGATGAAGCATCCAAATTTGTGGTCTAGAAGGCCAAGATCCTGTCCATTCCAGACAAATATCGCATCAAGGCCTTCGCCTTGAAAATAGTGGCGATCCCAGTTGACCCGACTGAAAATGAGAAGTACGAGGAGGCAATGGCCAAGGCGAAGTGCATCATCCTTGATGGGGTCAAGGATCATGTGGTCCAACATATTGTCGAGAAGGAAACAGCAAATGAGATGTTTTACACCTTGAAGAAATTGTACCATCATACTTCCGTGCAGAGGAAGATGCAAATTGAGAATCAGCTGAGGTCATACCAGATGCAAAAGGTGGAGCAAATAGATCACTTCCTCGGTCAGTTGAAGGAGATCCAAGACCAGCTAACTTCCATAGGGGCCACACCTGATGAGGAGATGTTGGTGAGGACCGCACTTAACGTAGTCTCTGAGGAGTGGGAGACATTTGTCTAGAGTATACTGGGCAGGGTGGATCTTCCAAATTGGGAAGAATTGTGGGCAGCTCTTGGCCAAGAGGAAATCAGGCGGTTGAGCAAGACGGGGAGTAGCGGGAAAGGAGTCAGGATCAAGAAGGAGAAGGAAGAGGAAGAGGATGTGGCTCTAGCATCAGAGGGAAAGCAATAGAAGAGGAAGAAGAAGGACCCCTCCAAGGTCAAGTGCTTCCTTTGTGGGGAAATGGGTCACTACACGAACCAATGTCCAAGGAAGAAGAGTAAGGGAGAGGCTTCAGACTCTAAGGCAGCGCCAGCGAAGGCGGAGGAGGTCGAGGACGATGACGATTGCGCTATGAGTGCTCATGTGCCACTTGAGAAGAAGTGGGGAGACATCGAGCTGTAGTCAGGAGGACTATAGGCGATGAGGGGCAGGATCCCCAACCTCTTGGATTATACCTTGCTACAAGAGCATCGAAGAGGAGTAGCAGGATTGGTGAATGTCAATAGAGACGGATGCGGATGAAGCGACAGAAAGTGCTACAGTGCAGGAGTCCTCCGGCAGTGCGAGGCTAGCAGGATGCAACAGTGCGAGAAGCACAGGAGTATTGCAACGGTGCAGGATGTGGCACAAAGAGATTTGCAGCGGTGCAATATGCAAGGAGTTGTTGCAGCAGCGCAAAGGTTAGTAGAGGGAGCACTTGTTAGCGACAAAGATAGCTTCACCACCGGGAGTGTTTCTAACCTAACAGGGATGTCAGATGTTGGGTGGATCAGTTATTTACTTCTCAGTAACTGAGTTGTAGTGCAGTAGCAGTATGCAGTAGCACGATGCGGCATGATGAGAAGGGGATGCAGTGCAGATGCAGTGTTGGGAGTATGGACTAGCAGCAGCACAGATGTAGAGGGAGATGTCGTACGGATGCAACAGTGGCAATAGCAAGCCATGGGCAGCAGTACAGCATGCAGCAGCAGATGATGTTGGGCGAGGAGGCCTAGCATTAGCATAGGTACCGGTGTTGGATAATCATTGTGATGCTCAATGAGGAGTATTACTAGAGCACAGTCCTTGATAAGAGGGAGTGTTGATTTGCGGTAGCATCGGATGTGCTCTAGCCATGAAAATTAGTGGAGAGGCTAAAGCACATGAGATCTCCAAGACCCAAAAATGGTTTGGACAGATTGTACCCGATTTGGGAGATATTAAAATAATTAAATTGAGTTCCTATGTCTAAACTTAGGAAAAATAAAATATTAATGGGTATTAATATAAAACTGGGTTAGAAGGTTCCAAAATTCATGGATCAAGCCAAATCTAATCTTAGTCATTGACTAGAGATGTAATCTCAGTCGTTGAAGGACCAACAGGAAAAGTATAAGAGGAGGCTTGAAGGTCAGTTGGAAGATACACAAAAGTGATCACTGATCAGTCATTCATTTTGCTAGAGCAAGGTTGCTAAGCAAAGTTGAATCAGTGATCAGCAACGAGGGGCAATGAGTATGAGGCAGAGAGGCAGAGACAATACTGCGAGACCAGCGCAAAAGCAAAGAGAGCGAGAGCAGCAACTAGTCCAGTCTACACAGAGCCCAACAGAGTCAGCGCAGAAGCCAGAGGGACTGCGTCATCCACACAAAGGTTGCTGGATTGATGCACAGGGCCCCAGAGGCTGCGCAGTGCCTCAAAGGGTTGATGCAGAGGGTCCTGGGGCTGACGTAGAGGCCAGAAAAGCCAGCGCTGAGCTTCAATTGTGTCGGAGAGGGTTTCGTGGGACAAGTTTTCTGAATACCTGTTTCCGAATATAGAGGTATTGCTGCCATATATTTTTCTCTGTTGGGTGAGCTGGTTAAGCACCCAGTTGTACTCAGAAAGACTACATAATAATATAACCCTCAGAATAGCTGCACCAGTTTTCCCGCATTGGGTTTTTCCGAGGACATTTGTCCAAAAATCACTGTGTAACTTGTGTGCTTGTTTTCTTTCAATTGTTGATATGTAGATGTTGTGACTATATTGTGTTTATTTCGGTATTTAAATGTATTAAATAACTTGTTCGAATTCAAACAAGTAGAAGAAATAAACCAGCAGAATACAAATTAAATTCCTAATAGATAGACTTAGGAATTTCAACAATTTTAGGGCGTGGTTTGCTGAGAATTTTGGAGTAAGCTTCAAGTGCAAAGAGGGGCAGTTTGGCAGCAGGACTTTTGTCTAAGGCCGAGAATGCATAACAGAGAGGCAGTGCAGCACCAGAGAGAGACAACGCAACTCCAGGAGGGTGACGCAGAGGCTGGAGGGCTAACACAGTCACTTTGAGGCAGCGCTAGGGTTTCTGTGAGGCAGATTGAGCATCAGTTCAACAGATCAATTTCTAAGTCGGGAAGGTTCACTGGGAGGGTGATGCAGCTCCTAGACGAGGTGACACAATTCTACTGCAGAGCTAGGAACATCCATCGCTGCACAGCACAATCAACTGTGGGGTTTGTTCATCTAGTTGTTGGATCCGCCAAAATCTCTATCTCCAGAAAGAGGTACTTCTGCTGGGTTTATTCTCTGTTGGGTGAGCCGGATTTGGCACCCTTGTTGTATTTGGAAATCTACTTAGTACTAAAACCCTCATATCTGTTGCACCGGTTTTCCCACATTGGGTTTTTTCAAGGATGTTTAGTCCAAAAATAAGTGTCCTTTGCGTGGTTGTCTCATTTAGTTTTTCAGTACTTGATTTGTATATTAGTGTAGGCTGCAGTGTATTTGCATTAATATTTCTAAAAATAACTTGTTAAAATGAAGAACACAAGTAGGTAATGCAAATCAGTTTACTCCAGTAGAATTTTTTATTTGTTAGATTCAGAAATTTTCACATGGTATTAGAGCGATTGCAGATCAAGGAGAACTAAAGCAATCAGCGAAAGGACAGAGGAAAAATCTGTGCGTGAAGATAATTGTCCCGAGAGATAGCGCAGTTTTAGGCCAAGAGAGTAGAGGGGTGACACAGTCACCAAGGGAGGCTCATGTAGAGCCTGCGTCAGCCGAATTGGGTAACGTTGTTGCTATAGAGGGCAGCGTAGTGGTTACGGGGCCAGCACAGAGACTGTTGAGTCTCATTTTGCCGGTTGTCGTGCCTAGAGGTGCAGCGCAGATTTCATCTTGAGTTGCTGGTGGGGAGTTGATTCTATTGGTGCAAAATAGTACCTAGTGGGGCAGAAGCAAAGTAGAGGGAATCAGTTCCTCAGAAGATTTATTACTAAGAAATCTAGATCGAGTGCTGAGCAGCAGCAAAGAGAGATCAGAGAGGGATGGTTCGACAATGGTTGGCAGAAGGATTTCCGTGAAGAAAATCGAAATTCGAAGGGAGCTTGTTCCTTAGAGGATTTTTAGCACCAAAGAAATCCAGATCCGAGTTTTGATGGAGTAGCGGGAAAAGAGGGAGAAGAGAACCAATTTGACATTCATTTGAGCAGAGATGGTCGTTAACGGACTGAGGGATCAAGACCGGTTGGATGGAGCATCCAACTTCGCCATTTGGAAGGCCAGGATCCTAACAGAGTTTCTCTAAAAATCGCATCAAGGATTATGCCTTGAGGACAGTCGCTGTTCCAGTTGATGTTGATCCTCTCAAGAAGTACGAGAAGGCTCGGGGAAAAGCAAAGTGCATGATCTTGGACGGGGTTAATGATCATGTGATCCCACATATTGCTGAGAAATACACAGCAAGGGAAATGTGGGAGGCCTTGACAACATTATACGAGGGAACTTTCATTCAGTGGAAGATGTTGCTTGAGAGTCAGCTGAGAGAGTTTCAGATGCAGAATGGAGAAGAAATCGATCCCTTCCTTCTCAAGTTGCAAAGGATCCGTGACCAGCTAACTTTCGTAGGGGCTACACCAGATGTTGAATTTATGGTCAGGGTTGCCCTGAAGGTAGTCACTGAAGACTGGGAAACCTTTGTCCAAAGTACCTTGGGCAAGGCTTCTCTTCCCAGTTGGGAGGAGATGTGGGCAGCTCTTCGACAAGAAGAGATCAGACGATGGACGAAGGTGGGAAGCAGCAGCAAAGAGGTCAAAATCAAGGAGGAAGAGGAGGATATGGCTGTCACATCAGTGGGACAGCAAGGGTAGCAGAAACGAAAGAAGAAGGACATATCCAAAGTCAGATGCTTCATATGTGGAGAAATGGGTCATTTCGCCATGCAGTGCCCTCAGAAGAAGAAGGACAAAGAAGAGAAGTCTGACTCAGAGGATGCTCCAGTGCAAGCTGACAAAGAGAATGATGATGATTGCGCTATGACTGCTCATGCACCTCTAGAGAAGAGGTGGGGTGATATTGAGTTGCAGTCGAGAGGACTACATATAGTGTAAGATCCTTGAAGTGCCCAAACTCTTGGATCACATACGGCTACAGGATCCCTTAATGACAATAGCAGAATTATGGGAGTCAGTTGGTGCGAGGGATTATGGAGCAAGAGTCGCAAAGCTAGAGCGCTAAAGAAACGCAATGAAGTGTTGCAATGGTGCAAAAGGCACAGAGAAGATACAACAGCAGTGTAGTAGCATCAGAGGGTCAGCACAGATTAGCAGCAGAGGTAGCTTCAGCATCAAGGGGCATCCAGACTAACCAGCATGACAGCTTTTGGGTGGCTTTTTCAGTTGCTTACTTCTCAGCAACTGAGTTGCAATGCAGCAGTTAACAGTGGCAGCATGATGCAACATATTGAGAGGGAGCTGCAGTAAAAATACAACAGTGACCATGGCAGTGTCATGGGCAACAATACATATTGCAACAGTGCAGTGGATGAAGGGCAGCAAGCCGAGCATCAACAGCGTAGAGGACCAATGTCATGGATCAGTGTGATAGTTTTGTTGTGAAGTATTGCTAGAGCACATTCCTCACTAAGAGGGAGTGTTGATTTTTGGGTAGCATATAGCTCTGAAATTTTGTGGAGGAGCTAGAACACATGAGATCTCTAAGACCCAGAAATCGTTTGGAGAAATTTCACCCGGAGTGCATGTCATTCAAATAATTAATTATTTTTAATGGTGCCTAAGTTAAAACATAGGAAATTAAAATAATTAAAGTGAATAAATGTAAATATGGGTGAGAAGCTTCTAAGTGACGAGAATCAAGTCTAATTTAATCTTAGTCGTTGATTAGAGATTAGATCACAGTCGTTGATTTCTAAACAGGAAAAGTATAAAGGAAGGCTTGGAGTCAGTTGGAGAACACACACAGGGAGAGCAGCACTTGAGCTAGATCGAAATTTTGGGGCGTGGTTTGCTTTCGGAGTAAGCTTCTAGTGCAAAGAGGGGCAGTTCGACAACAAGACTTTTGTCCAATGCCGAGAATACATAACAGAGAGGCAATGCAGCACTAGAGAGAGACAACGTAGCTCCAACAGGGTGACGTAAAGGCTAGAGGGCCGACGCAGTCTCTTTGAGGCAGTGTTGGAGTTTCTGTGAGGCAAATCGGGCATCAGTTCAGCAGATTGATTTCTGAGCCAGGAGGGCTCACTGGGAGGGTGACGCAACTCCTAGAGGAGGTGACGCAGTTCCAGTGCAGAGCTGGGAGCAACCATCGCTGCACAACACTAGGGACAGGGTAGTCACCTGTGGGGTTTGTTCATCCAGTTGCTGGATCCACTAAAATATCTCTCTGGATAGAGGTACTTCTACCAGGTTTATTCTCTGTTGGGTGAACCAGATTTGGCACCCTAGTTGTATTCAAAACTCTGCTTAATAATAAAACCCTCACATCTATTGCACCAGTTTTCCCACACTGGGATTTTCCAAGGACGTTTAGTCCAAAAATAAGTGTGTCCTTTGTGTGGTTGTCTCATTTATTTTTTCAGTACTTGATTTGTATATTGGTGTAGGTTGCAGTGTATTTGCATTAATATTTCTGAAAATAACTTGTTAAAATGAAGAATACAAGTAGGTAATGCAAATCAATTTACTGCAGTAGGATTCCTGATTTGTTAGATTCAAAAATTTTCACAATGAATAGTTGCACCATTCCCAGAATCATCATTATACATTCATTAAGATCATCTTTGCACCTTTCCTAAGATTTGGTACACCTTCATTGAGATCATCACACTGCACCTTGAGATCATTACTGAGATTATCTCTGAACCTTCATTAAGATCACCATCATAACAACGAGATCTATATTGGGATATCTATATCCATGAGAATTGCACCGAGAATTTTTTCATGATCAAGATTTTGTAACCATGTCTTCATCATATTCATGACAGAGACCGAGATCATGACTATGTCCAGATTATATGTCAAGTCAATGCATGTCATTCTGGGATCATACCAAAGCGTGTCACTACGAGAATGAGTGTGCTATTGTAGGATCATCAAAATCCTCTTCATCACAATTAAGCCGAGACTGTAACTATACCGAGATAGTATGCTGAGAATGTAAATATGCCGAGACAGTGATTGCAACTAGGATGCTAAGGCGGTGATCATGAGGAGGCCGAGACACAGAGATACTTGATATTGTAATTACCTGCCTTAGTTACAAAAACATCTGAGATCTATACTCATGTAATGTGGATCTCAGAACTCATCTGAAGATTGCAGAGGATCCGAGCTCTTGTTCTCTGTTTTGCAAACACCCTAGCTGGGTATTTATAGTGGTTCGATCCACATATTAAGCCGATGTGACAGTGAACTATTGTGTCTACTTATTTGAGTCGACATGACTGCTTTTAATTCGATTTCCAGGCCGACATGACAAAGAGGATTGTGCTTGTCATTTTGGAGGGCTTCTTCCAAGTATAACATGACTTTATAAACATTACAATGACCCTTATCCATTATGATAAATCCTAAAGACATCATGAAGAAGTCTTTAACCTACGAATAACACTTCTTGCTCATAAAACCCATGATGCGAGGAATACAATAAATATTTGTTTTTCAAGAATCATAATTACAAGTCATAATGAAGACCGAACCTAGTTACACTTTCTTCAACAACAAGAACCATAAATATCTAAGTTACTGGGATTTGGATACGAACACAGACCTGGATCCGGATTCGCTAGTTTTTTAAAAACCCAGGATCCAGATACATAAAGTACAAAAAATATAATAATATTAATAATAGACACAAAATTAAAATTAAAATTAAAGTACATAAAAAATTAAAATTAATTTAATTTAAAGGAGGAAGGGAATCCATTAATTAATTATCATCTGAGGGAACTGTTGCCCAACAATAGTGTCTAAACAAGGGTCATTGAAGACACTGTTTTGAGTTTTATTTTTCGAGATTCCAAAGACACAAATTAGGTCACCTAGTCTGCCATCACATCAGAAGCCCCAACAAAACACAACAAAAATCTAAGATAATGGCAATCAAAATTAGCTATTATGGGCATTCAAGTTTCAACATATTGGTCTCACTGTAAGTTCCCTCTTATGAGTATAACTTTTGTTTTTGATCTTCTCCATGTTTGACTACTTTGTAAACCAGGATCTTCAAGACTCTCAAATCATGCTTCAACGTATTGCCCAATAGTGCCAAAACAGGGGTTGTTGACACTGCTACAGGTGTCATTGACACTTGAAAAAATTAAAAATTCAAAAAATAAAAAAATTCCAAACCTGTGAATTTGTTGCCTGGTGAATCATCTTCAAAAAATTTTAAAAAGTATTAGCGACAAGGGTCATTGTCTGCTGAATAGTCCTCAGTTGCACTGTTGTTCAATGCTATCCTTATGTGGCTGAGTCACGACATCTCATGAAACAAGGGTGTTGTTGTCGCTATTCTTCTCTGTGTGCGGCTGACAAACTCAAAAAAAGACAATGAGGGACGAGGGACCACATCATCCAAGTAAGCCAAAAACAAACCCTAAAACGAATGTCTACAAAGTAAAAACTGCATTGCAAAAAACTTGAAATCCAAAAAAGTTGCACGGGTTCCTTTTCCAGATTTCAAGATCCACTTCCAGCCAACATAGATACGCCACGTGCCAATTCTGGGACGTATTTAGGCGGATCTGGACCAGATCCGTGGATCCTGGACCCTAGAGAGCCGGATCCGGTAATTTAGATAAATATAGGCCAAAGGATAAGCCAATAACACAAGTGTGAAGATACTTCATTTATATAGAAGAGCAAGGCCTAGAAGGAGCCGCAGCTGTCCAAGAGGAAGGCCGAGTAAAGATTTCTGGTCAAGAAGGTGTTCAAGAAGACCGAGTTATCTATCCTAGAATAGGCCAAGTTTCTGTGGGAGCTGGTAAGGCCATCTGCAGCAGGGGAAAGGGGTCTGTCTGTGTTTCTAGGGCTGCCCGCAGGCTGCCTCAGCCATTGGAGAAGGGCTACAGGGTAAGAAAGAGCAGGCTGAGTGCCTAAGAAGGTAAGTCAGGTCAGGCCAAGGGGGGATTTGAGGCTGGCCGAAGATTGCTGTAGCAGGCCTAGTAGAACAGCAAGATAAAGGGCTTCTAAGGAGGGCTAAAACAGAGGACAGCAAGTAGTCTACGGGCTGAAGGGATAAGCCCAGGCTTAAGGAGCTGATTGTGGAGCTGCCAGGTGGGCAGAAGTGGACTGTGAGCCTACAGGAGTTGGCTGGGTAGTTTTGGTGTCAAAGGACAGCTAGGATTGAGGACAAAGAGGACTGAAAGGGCTGATTTATAAGGACTGCCAAAAGCAAGTATATTGAGCTGTTTTGTCTTTGTTTTTTATAGGCAGATGAGGGCCTGAAGGATTAGGCCTCAGCCCTTGTTGTAACAGTCAAAGGACAGACTTGTATTTTATTGTATTATAACATTGTATCAGGGTTTCTAAAGGGGAATGATCCTTGGTATGTGAGCCCTGTGATTTTCTTGTTAATGGACTGATAAGAAAAGTGTTGGGCCAATAAATCTTGTATACTATTGTTGATTTCACTGCTGATATATTCCAGTGTGCAAAGTGCTTTATTGTTGGGCATCCCTAGTGTGTTTGTGTTCCTAGCTAGAGCATACACCTGACCTAGGGTGCAAGGAATTTCCAACAGAAGAGACCTCATCACAATACCTTCATGTATCTTTAGTACAAGGACCTTATGTTGCTAATGTTTCGGTAAAGTAGTATATCAGCAAATGAACCGTCTACCGTATACCCTTACATTGCACAAAGGACCATCATGTCATCTTTCAGAATCATATCAGACAAGCATCTATGTTCTGGTATCTGAAGATATGCAAACAATAACAAAATTGTATTTCAAAACCAGTCTGCTGTATTATACATATAATGCATCCCCACTGTAGGGCAAATCCACTTCAGAAAAAACAGAGTAATGAAGGTTGAACTGAAATCAATGGACTTTATAACGACCTTCACATATTGAGCTCATGGATAACCATCTAACGTAGTCAGAGATATTGCATGAATTGTTGATCTCCACGCCTAGACATCCAAAAACACACAAGAAAGAACAGAACTAAGATAGACATAAATTACAACTGCTAAAGAAGGTATAAATTTTATGATTATAATAGGAGACAAACGAACAAACAAAAACAGAAGAGTTCTCAAGTATATATACACGCACATCCAGACTAATAATTAACCAGATTATACAAAGATCATTGCCAAAAAAAATCATTCCTGTACAACACTATCCATACTAAACATCAATTGATTATGACTACCTAAAATAATGTGAATCTAGCAAAGGAAGAGATTTATCTTGAAATCATAATTACTGTCAACTTTCACCAAGGTTGTGAGACTCGGACACTGCAAAAAATCAGCTAGCTTCGGACTTGGAAAAACTTAATTCAATACTTGATGAACACAGCAAATATAAAATAATAAAATAAATTGGGAATTTTGTGCACAAAAAATATTAATGATATTTCATCCATAAAATCTATAAAGCAACAGTTTATCCATCAATTCATCTCATCAAATATGATAATATAAAATTCGGCCGTTTGATATTTGTCTCAAAAACTGAAACATAAAATGACCAAATGAGAGTGAAATAAGTCTTTGTTTTTGGGTTATTTCCTTTAGGGTTTTGTTAATGTGTTTCCACTCTGTTTTCTCCCTCCAAAAAAGGCATTCCAGTCTTTTCACCAAATGAAGTCCATGTTGACTCCATATAGCAAGTTTCGGGTGAGTTCATCGTGAGCTTCTGCAAGTCTGACGAGTTCAAGCTGGGCTCCATGAGTTTTGGCAAGTCTCATTTCCAGGTGTTCACACTGGTTTACTCACTTCAGGATTAATCTGCCAAGATTCTGCAAGAATTACAGGTCTTGGCAAGGTCTCACAACAAGGTACAACTCTTGAGAGAAGTTAGTAAGTGTGCAGTCTATGTTTTGGCGCAAGACACAGGTTGGATCTCTGTAGCAGGTTTCCATGCAATAGAAAACTCAAAACACACAGCCAACCTTTCAATCACTACTGGAAATGAATTATAGAGATTGAAACTCTAATCAGCTAGATGGACATGAAATATGCAGGTCAGACATTGAGGATAGCTTTCAGAGATAGATTCATGTAGTAGATCATATGCCATGGAAATGGAAATCAGACCTCATAAACCAGATTGTTAGGAATGGAAGACATAGATTAGGCTGCAAAAATGAGAATACTGATCATAGACCTACAAATCTGAATTTTAATTGTTTTGTGGGGACGTCCATAGAGTTTACTGAAGGGCACCATTTTGCACCCATGATAGGAGACGCATCCTTGAGAAGGGAAGACACAGGACTGGGGATGCTTCCCCTGCCCACACAGCTTTTAGAACTTCTATAATTTCCTCCCAAGTAGCAAGTCACATTGGATAACATGTGCAGGTGTGAGTTTCCTGTCATTCTATTGTCTCCTTATGGTGTATCAACTCTTTATTTTGATGCATAAAATCTGGCACCATTTCAGTATCTATCATGGTTGGACCTTTCTCTTTAAATAGCAATTTATTTACTCGAGACATTTTCAGTATCAAGAACCTTGATGAATTTCTTGGAGGACTTATTACCAATCTTCAGTTAATGCAATTGGGCTCGAATCCTCGCTCATCTTGATTTGGAAGCCTCTGTAATTTTCACTGCCTGTCTAACCTTCATAGGTTTTAACTTACGACATCTCTTCATATGAATGTGCTTCTAGTTACATGTTTACTGTAACCATGCTTTCTATAAAGCCAACATTGAGAGAGTTACACAACAGCCTATAAATAGTCTCACAGTTGGAGACAGTAAAAATAAAAAGCATATGCACCTAGCATAATTAAAGTCAAGAAACTAAGTTGCTTGTTACAGTCCAATCGACTGCCTTTTATGACAATAGTGAGCTCAGTAGCTTCTAAATTCAACCCGATGTTATATGATTTGTTGTCCAATTACTCATCAACTGTTGTCGGAATTGAAGTACAATAAATAACAATTTCTTATGTTGATGTAACTTCAAATTTCGAAGTGGTGTCTTCCTAGTACAACCATTTTTATAGGTTGATTCCCCAACCCATTTATTTTTAGTAATCAGAGATGAAGCATTACTCAGAACTAACTTACACCAAATCCTGGCATATGGCTTATGCAAGATGTTAGTCTAACCATCCCCTTTTTAGTATAATACCATTTATCCATCTTATCATTAACCACATGCCCATTGGCCCATGGTTGAATGGTAAATAAGGAGCACTCACTATGAGGAAACGGGTTCAAAAATTGTGCACACCTTCCTGGTGTTCTGTAATGCGGTGCCAACAATAAATAAATACTATCTTCGCACAATTAGGTATATTGCATTCCTTAGAAGTAAACAGCACATGGTCATCACTCAAGTGGCCTCAATCGAGACAACTAATTTGTTTGATGCTTGCAAGTACGTGATCATAGTTGATGGACAAAGAAACCAACCCCTAGTTTAGGACGATAATACAATCTGTTTGTCAGCATGCATCAAGATTGAATGCTATCCTGTATATAGCTGTCTATCAAATGACTTCTATAACACATAACAGATGATTACTGAAGCCTAGTACTATATATCTGAGGCCCGCTGACTTATCACTTGAGCTAGAACAATTAATGGCATTGTAACCTTCTAATCCAACATCACTTGTGCATGGAAGAGGTGTAGGCCTAAGTACAAATTAAAAATTTTCTTTGGAAAGGAAAGTATTCAATGAGGAAATCCTAATACAAATCCTCAGACATAAATCCTGCACAATTGCTGACAGGATTTAAAGTGATTATATAGCCCTTTTATCTTTCCAGTGCAGAACATAACTTCCAAGGCAATGTAACAATAAGCAATCCAGTTTGCCTTCAGTTCACTGTTCAACAGAAGACAATCATCCAACAGGATTACAACATTAAAGTAGGAACTTTTCCTTTACCCAGGACAGATTCCAATAATTTCTAACCTTGCCAAATTGAGTTTTAGTGGTGCAGAACAATAGTATCTAAATTCAGCATAAAATGCAAAAAATAAAATTGCATCAACATGGCTTCTTTCCATAGCCATGACCTGATTTACAGTCCAATTAACATAGATGATCTTTACAATAGCTAAAAAAGCACCCCAGCCACGAGGTAAAATCTGATAGAAAAATCTTAATCTTAAATAGTACCTCACACCTTAATCTACATATTAGGTCCATACTAGAAAAAGACACTAAATATGTACTATTCAGTGGTATTTCTTGTGTACTGGAAAAAGCCAAAGTGTCCCAGTACATAAGAAATACCACTGAATAGTACATATTTGTAAGGTAGAATTCAAACCTTAAAAATAAGGAAGAAAATCTAGGAAAATTAATCCATATGGGATTTGGATGGCAGTGAGGTATGCAGCAAGTGCTTTTAAAACGAAACTGAAGATTTGGTCTTAGGAGTGAAGACCAATGAAGCATTAAGATTTTCTGAACGTGATCACTAATTTGTATCACAATGGCCAGCTCACATAAGTTGGTGGATGAATCACCACACACACAATTTCTGTGATCACCTTCCATGAGGATTAACTAATTGTGAAAATACTGTACTTGCAGTTGCACCTTCTGAACCTTCTTCACTTACAGCAACACTAACCCTCTCAATAGTACTATCACCAAAATTCTCTTCCTGAGAAAAGCGTAAGGGAATCTCTGAAAGGCGATTGGCACTGTTTTCATCTGGATCGTTCAGCATGGCAGTTTCCTGAAGTTGAAGGGCATATTCTAAGTTCCACAGCACATCACCCATAGTGGGTCTGTCAATACCCTGGTCAGCCAAACACTTCTCAGCCGTCTCCCCAAACTTTCTCAGGGAGTTAGTGTTGATTGTATTTACAAGATGATGATCAATAATTTGGACAAGCATGCCTCTCCTTTGCCAATGCATTGCCCACTCTGCTATATTGACTTTCTCTCTGGGAAGAGAAGGATTGATGGCTGGCCTTGCACATAGTACCTCCATTAGCACTACTCCAAAGGAGTAGACATCAGATTTTTCTGTCAATTGCTGCCTTCTGAAGTACTCGGGGTCAAGATAACCAAAGCTACCTTTGACTGCAGTACTCACATGGGTTTGGTCCAGAGCAGGTCCATTCTTTGAAAGCCCGAAGTCTGCCACCTTGGCCACAAAATTCTCATCCAACAAAATGTTAGTTGTCTTTACATCACGGTGAATGATTCCCTGATCTGCTCCTGTGTGAAGGTAGTGCAGACCCCTAGCAGCCCCTATGCATATATCAAGCCTCTGCTTCCATGACATAGGAGGAAGATCTGATCCATACAAATGGCTCCTAAGAGGTCCATTGGCCATGTATTCATAAACCAAAATCATCTCACAATTCTCCTCACAATAGCCAATAAGAGAAACCAGATGACGGTGGCGAAGCTTAGACAGCATTTCAATTTCAGTCTGAAATTCTGCCATGCCTTGTCCAGAACTTCGATTTCCACGTTTTACAGCCACTTTGGTACCATCTTCAAGTATCCCACTGAATACTTTACCAAACCCACCTACACCCAGAATCAAACTCTCATCAAAGCTTTTGGTAGCTTCTACTATCTCTGCAAATGTGAAGTGTCGGCCTAGATTTGAAGGTCCAGAAGAAGCATGACTCCCAGCAGATACCTTGCTTCCCTTGCTTCCTATAGTTTCAGAATGTCCTCCATGTAGTGGAAGAGGCAACCAAGTTATAGTAGACAGTTTTGGATGAGATCTACGACAACAACAGAAAAAGTAGATCACCGTTAACAGCCCAATAGCAACAAAAGCTCCTACAACTGATCCAACTATTGGACCAACCTTGCTATTGCTCTTTGAGCTGATAGAACTGTTTGGTGAGAAAGATCCATCAAGACTTCTTTTAGAGTTGCTGATCTTCATAACCTCCAGCCCATTTAGTATGGCATTGGCAGCAACATTCGACATATCTAATGCAGGTCCAACTTTGACAGAAAGATTTTTCAATCCAGTAGGTGTATTAACTACTACAAAATCGATGTAATAAGCAGCTGCCAAGGTATCATGTGTTACAGTTGATATATCAAAATCATTGAAAACGTTAGCATTGTTGATATATACATTGAAGTATAGCTCATTCAGTGAGGTACTCACAATATCGCAGAAATGCATCCGAATGAAGTATTGGTAGTCTGGATCCACAGTAAACAACCACGAAATGTTGAAATTTGGGTTTGTTACATTGGCTATAGCCATCTCCTCAGCAGTAGCATATACGAGATTGGGAGCAATCTCACTGGTAACTAGTCCTTGGTACACAACATTGTTGGCAGAAGTGTTGACGCTTTGGGCAAATGATTTTGGAGCTAGGAAGCTTGTATCAGGATCCCAAAATCTCCCAAGGGTGTCATTGTCAGGGGTAATCAAGGGTCCTCCCATATTAAGTCTATAAATTGTTTCAAAAGCATGCTCAGAGAGACCACTGTAAATATTAGACTGGGGCACAGTTTGAGCTGTGTCTGAAACAAGAGCGTCCGGCACAGAAACAACTTCAATGGCATTGACAAACGCTGAGGAATTATTGGCGGGAATAAAGGTCAGGACCAATGTTTGTTCAGTTATATTGATGAGATATTCCTTCATCACGTGTGAACTATTCTGGATTTGGAAATTGTACAGTAGACCAAAGTCTTGCGTGGCTATTGAAAATATGGCATTTGTAAGATTGTACTTTTGATAAGAAAATGGAAAGAAATGTAAACGTACCCAGTGTCTGCCCTGGTGCCCAATACTGAAGGTATAGGATGACTGCTGAGTAAACACTCGAGCTGTCAAATAGATGCCAGAAGGAACCTGTAGATTGGAAGTTGTGGTGTTAGCAAAGATTTCTTCATTGGTGGAAATCGACAAATATGAGGAGGGGGTATCTGCAGTGAAGATCCTTCTACCCACTGTGATGTTACTCTTTGATCCACAGTTTATAAGGTAGTTATCTTGTGGAGTAAAAGCAGCATCATATTTTGACTGATAAATTGACAATAACAACAACAAACAAATGCACACAATGACTTCCATTTCTTCCACTTCTTTCTCTGAACCTCAATTATATGATTCCCTTTTGTTTATACAATTCGCTATTGTCTCTCTTTCTGTCATCCGTTGCACCTCCAGACAACACCAAAAGTCTAGAACACTATCCAGAGTCCCACTTCCACCCTTAGCAATGAACCAATGGCCTTATCCCTGACCAATGAGTTGATACTGCCTGTAGGGATAGGGTCTTCTCTCTCTTTAGAGCATACAGAGTGGACTATTGGGTGCTGAGCTTTTACCCTTTACCACTATCCTTCGAGTGATGGATCCTTCTGCAAGGGCGATTTGGAGAGTTACCCAGGTCACCTGGACAGCTATGAAAGATATTGGAAATTGCAAGGCAGGGACTTTGATAGCTGAAAACTTATAAGCAACTGGTGCAAACCTTCCAAGTCAGGGGAGACAGAGGATGGCCTAGTACAGATAGTGTTAAGCCAGCTTAAAATCAAAATCAAGCTTGGACCAAATTTGTATAGCTTTTATTCCTTTCCTATAGTAGAAACCCTTCCAATGACAATTACCCTTCTCCAGCCACGCTTGAGGGTTCCTGGTCTCTACTCAACTCAACAACACCATCATCTTTTGACATTTCTGCAAGCAGATTCAGAATCAAACGCCAAACATAAAATTAGAATCAGAAACTGAAAGTGATATCAGCCAAGCTTGAGACTTGAGCAGGTCTAGACTCTAATAGAATGCAACAGAATCTCAGAACCGTTCTGTCTCAAGAAATTAGCCATGGCCTGAAGGACAGTTCTCTTTAAAAGAAATTGAAGGGTTCTCCCACTAAATCAATTGGATTGGACTCTCATAAATTAAGAGAATAAATGGCATTTTTATCTTCAAGAGCAGAAGAAACCTACCTCGAATTCGCCCGCATATGTTACATCCATACGAAGACCCGAAAATTCTTCCCGTCCGCCACCAACCTGTTACAGAGAGCGAGTTTTAAACGTTACCTTCAATCAATTAATTCTATAAAATAGTAATAACTTGATTGTCCGGCGAAAATTCAGCGCAGTCGTAAATGACTAAAGTATAATTGAAAGCTGAACCCATGTTAGCTTCACTGAATATTAATATCTGACAGAAACGTAAACTACCTCCTTTCACTCTGCTATTATACAAGAAGAATTGATTCACCCTGCTGTTATACAAGAAGAATTGATTGGATGACAACACACCACAGACCAAAATGATTTTTTCTTGAAAATTCGCACAGTTGGAACTCTGATCACCCATGAGTGGAAATGCTCGTATCGGAATGACTTTTAAGTCGGTAGGATGACGTTTGGCTGGGGAATGCGCGCAGCATAACACAAATTAATCTAAATATCAATGTAATGCAGAGATCACACGTATGTGTGTGGCCCATTCAATGGTGTTGTGAATATGTCATCCCACATTCACAAGAGATGACTTTGTATCCTTATTAAATATTATCTGGTTTCACACTTGTTATGCTTCGTGACATTGTATAATGCGGTTGAAAGGTTGAGAAAAGGGAGGGTTTAATTTTTTTATATAAAGTATAATGAATTTATTTTTAAAACTATTTTAAAGGGATTTAATGAATTTAAGGCTGTTAACTTTGTTAATGGTGTAATTTTAATTCAAATTGTTAATGTTAGGTTAATTAATAATAGTTACGGTGATTTAGAGGATTTTAGGTTGAATGATGAGATATGATATTTAGATTTATGTTGGAAAATATTGGAATAGTATAGATTTAATGAATTTAAGATAGTTAAGTTGGTTGAGGGTGAAATTTTAATTCAAATGTTGTTAATTGTATGTTAATTAATAATAGTTATGGTGATTTAGAGATTTGGATTTTAGGTTAAATAATGAAATTTAATATGTATGTTAATTAATAATAGTTCCGGTGATTTAGAGATCTGGATTTTAGGTTAAATAATGATATTTGATATTTAGATTTATGTTGAAGAATATTGGAATATATATTAGTTATTAGTAGATTCGATTTCATCTAAATCATTTTATTTAACTATCAATTTTTTATTCTTTAAAAAATTGATGATGTTAATTTAGTGTTTACATTTTTTTAGAATTGTTTTAAGTCATTTAGATTACTATGAATGAAGAAGTGACTTTTTAGTGTATAGGATAAGAAGTTTTTATTCTTTTTTTGGAGTGTTTTTTCGGTGTGGAACAAGATTTTTAGTGAAAATCTATATACCTAATATTGCATTTTTGTCCTTCTTAAATAATAATTTTTAATAATAATAAGGTTTCATATCCATGTGAATGGATAATTATTTTTGCAATAAATTTTGTTTCATTGGTTTTCAATTTATTGAGTTTTAAGAGCCTGGCACAAAAATGGAGCAATATGAGTACCCCATATACAACACTAGAGCCTTGCACAAAAATGGAGCAATATGAGCACTCCATATACAACACCAATAAAAGGTTTTACTGTTGCACCTCATTCTTACATACATTATACAAGTTGTTACTTATTTTTCAATACATGTTAGTATAGTTTGATTAGACTTTTTTGCTCACTTCTAAAAAGAACTAAGTGATTTAAAGTGTGTTAGAGCCTTGCACAAAAATGGAGCAATAGGAGTACCCCATATACAACACCAATAAGGTTTTACTATTGCACCTCATTCTTACATACATTATACAACAAGTTGTTGGATTTACTTATTTTTCAATACATGTTAGTATAACTTGATTAGACTTGTTTGCTCACTTCTAGGAAAAACTAAGTGATTTAAAGAGTATTAGGTAATTGAGATTATTATGAGTAAATGTTAAAGATGAGTGACCTCTTAGGAAGTCTTATTTTACCACTTATATTATAAATAAGTGAGTAATAAAGTATGAAAATTATATATAAATAATATATATAATATATATATATATAATATATATATATATATATTATGTTAGTGTTATTTTATGTTTTTAAAATGAAAAATATTTCCTGGAATTTGTCATTTAGTCATTGGAAAATTTACAATATTAAAGTATTAACAAGATAAATTATTAAAATAAGATGAGCTTACCATTTAATTGTGATTGTAATTGTTATCTTATATGTAAGATTTCATAATATAGTGATATTATCCCTCTCTTCAATGCATGTTAAAAATATCATATGATTGTTGTTATTTCATTACTTAAAACTAAAATCTAAAATTATATAAAATTAGTTTTTTAATTATTATGATTTTAATAATTTTATCTATGATAAATAATATATTTTTTCTATATAAATATAATTATTATTTAATTTCATTATTGATCTTAATAATTTAAATTTTATTTATCTTGTGAAGATGGAATGATTACCAAAATAATTGATCTTTTTTTAATTCAAATTATTAGAGAATTTTGAAAATCATTCATTTCATATCATATATTATTATGTAAATATAATTAACTATTCTTTTTAAAATTATAGACTTTTTTTATCCACTACTTTTTCTAATATATAATTTTATTATTTTTATTATATAAACTAAATATTATTTAATAATTATTATTAAATTTAAAATAATAATAAAATTAAATACAGCTTCACTCACAATCACGTATCCTGGTAATAACATAAACCTCCTTGAAAACTTTTTTTTCAGAAGAAAAATCATATTTTTTATATTGATGAAAAGAAATTTACATATAGCGGTTTATAATATTGTAAACCCAAAATGATAAAATAGTTATGATCAGTTCATATCAAAGCAAAACATATCAAGCTGTAGAGCGGTTCCATGAAGGCAGAGAGGTTCATATACATTACATTGAAGCTAGATGATCAAAATTTTCCAGAAAGCGGGCAAAATGAAAAGCCTGTTAGCCCAGAAAGTCAAGGTATGCCTTGATGCTGAGCATGATAGACGATATGGGCCTCCGGGAGCTGTTAAAGATGGATTCATTCCTCCACTTCCATATGGACCAACAGACCAAAATAAACAAAGTGCGTCGAGTGTCTGTCTGAGCACACCACCAGAAAAATCCGTCCTGTACAGAGGAAAAACCAAGGTAAGGAAAATCCAAGGAGAGGGAGAGTTCATACCAGATTTGTTGTGAAGCTTGACATTGAAAGAACAAATGGAAGTTTATCTCTTCCGCTGATAAACACAGAACGCAGCAACCCGGACCCTGCCATCCTTTCTTCTGTAGCACCTCCCATGTGAGATTTCTGTTCCGAGAAAGGAGCCATGAAAAGAGAATCATCTTGAGAGGACATGCGACTTTCCAAAGAGAGAATGGGAAAATCTGTTGGTTAGAGTGTACAGGCTTTATGGAAAGAGCAGCATATAAGTCCTTTACACGAACAAGTGATGGAGCGCGAGGCAGATTCCAGGCCAGTTCATCTTTTGTCCCCGAGCGTCGTATAGCCAGTCCCTGTAAATTATGACGAACAGAATTCCACAATGGCCGAAATTGTGGGGGCAGTAATAGATCCGCTTCTTCCTTCCAAATCAGAGATGTGTTAGACCAGGATTTTATCAATTTGTCCCATGAAAAGATACCTCTCGTGTGAAAGTAAGAAACCAGAGCTGGTGGCAGAGGGGATGACATTCCATCTTTAATAGAGTTAGAGCCAATGAAAATATTTGATCCGGAATAAATCTTCCACCGAAAGTTTGCCATAATGAAAGACTGGTTCTTACGAAGACTGAGCCAGATGGCGGACCCTCTTTTGATCCCCAGAGAGTTCCTTCTATACCAGAATTCGATACTTTTGCCCTTTAGATATTTCCTATTGATAAACAAGCTCCAAAGTCCGTTGCCATAAATGCCCCTGAGGAGAGTTTTGCAAAGGAGGGCATTTCCAATCGACCGCATGTCCAGCAAGCCCCACCCTCCTGATTTTTTCGACTTTGCGATTGAATTCATCTTAACCAAGTGAAATTTTGATTGGTAGGATTTCCCTCCCCAAAGAAAATTTGCTGCAAAAGTGTTCATTTTTTTTATAATAGGAGCAGGGAGAAAGAAAAGATGTGCCCAGTAAATCGCCAGATGTGACAAAACTCCCTGTACTAATATAAAACGGCCTGCCAAGGAGAGGAGCCTCGTCTCCCAACCTGAGATTCTCTTATTAAAACGGTCCAAGAGCCAAGACCAGTCCCCTTTTTTGTTCCCTGTTGGCTTAAGTGTGAAACCCAGATATTTAATCCCATTTTCAATCGACACAGCTTCAATGCCAAACAGAGAGGCAATCCATGAGACCAGTTCCGTGTCAATCTCGTTATGGTATAGTTTAGATTTTTCCTTGTTTATATAGATACCTGAGGCGGACTGAAACTTGGTAATGATGTTGAAAAGACACTGCCAAGAGGCCTTGCAGGGCATTGCAAAGATGAGAATATCATCCACAAAGAGATTGTGGGATAAGAAAAGGTCCTTGCAAATCTTGATCGGCCTGTAATTAAACCCGGAAGTTGCTTTGTTGAGATGTAAACTTAATGCGTTCATAACCAGAATGAAGAGCAACGGTGAGAGGGGACAACCCTGTCGGAGACCCCGCTCTGCTTTAAAGAAGGGTGATGGAGTACCGTTGATGATGACCGAGAAATTAATATTTTCAACGCACGCCATAATCCATTCTATTCCTTTCGTTCTTAAACCAATTTTCGCTATCAAGATTCTGAGGAGACCCAAATCCACACAGTCGTAGGCTTTTTTCAGGTCTATCTTTAGTATGGCCGCCTTGATATTGTTTGTCCGGAGAGAGAAGAGACATTCCTGAGTCAGAGCCATAGCGTCCCAGATATTCCGATCCTTCAAAAAAGCGTGCTTAGAGTTGCATTTTAGCTCTAAATTCAAAAATTCAAATGTTGTTAATGGTATGTTAATTAATAATAGTTAGGGTGATTTAGATATGTGGATTTTAGGTTGAATAATGAGATTTTATATTTAGATTTATGTTGAAAAATATGGAATAGTATATATTTAATGAATTTAAGATAGTTAAGTTTGTTAATGGTAAAATTTTAATTCAAATGTTGTTAATTGTATGTTAATTTATAGTAGTTATGGTGATTTAGATATTTGGATTTTAGGTTGAATAATGACATTAAATGTTTAGATTTCAACAAACTTAAGCTGTATGTTGAAGAATATTGGAATATATATCAGTTATTAGTGGATTTGATTTCACGTCAATCATTTTATTTAATTATCAATTTTTTATTCCTTACAAAATTGAAGATGTTAATCTAGTAAGTTGTCAGTTTTCATTTTCTTTTTAGAATTGTTTTAAGTCATCTAGATCACTATGAATGAAGAAGTGAGTGGATGGGATAAGAGGTTTTTATTCCCTTTTTTTAGTGTTTTCTGGTGTGGAACAAGACTTTTAGTGAAAATCTACACACCTAAAATTGCATTTTTGTCTTTCCCAAATAATAATTTTTAATAGTAATAAGGTTTCATATCCATGTGAATGGATAATTATTTTTGGAATAAATTTTGTTTAATTTAATTTTCAATTTATTGGGTTTCAAGAGCCTTGCACAAAAATGGAGCAATATGAGTAACCCATATACAACACTAGAGGCTTGTACAAAAATGGAGCAATATGAGTACCCCATATACAACACTAGGGCCTTGTACAAAAATGGAGCAATATGAGTACCCCATATACAACACCAATAAGGTTTTCTGTTGCACCTCATTCTTACATAGATTAAGTTGTTGGATTTACTTATTTTTCAATACATGTTAGTATAGTTTGATTAGACTTTTTTGCTCACTTCTAGAAAGATCTAAGTGATTTAAAAGTGTTAGGTCATTGAGATTATTATTGATGAATGTTAAAGATGAGTGATCTTTACGGAGCTTATTACTTACCATTTTCTATAAATAAGTAAAATCATGAAAAAATTATATTATATAAATATATATATACTATATAAAAATATATAATAATTATAACATTATTTTTGTTTTAGATGAAAAATATTAATGACTTTTGTGATTTGGCCATTTGAAAAGCTTCAATGGCTAAAATATGAAGAATGACTTATCATTAAATTGATGCTATGTTATCTTATTATGAAATATTTATAATGAATATTCATAATAAATTGATGATTAATCTATCTTCAATGCAGTAAAAATTATTCAATAGATTTGTGTTATTCATTATTTAAACTAAAATCTAAAATATTTAATATAAAAAAAATTAAAAAATAGTTTTATAGTTATTTATTTTTTATATAAGAATAAATGAAACTATTTTTTTCCACATATAAATATAAATTATTATTAAATTTTCTTTATTTATCTTGATAAGGTGGAGGTGATGACCAAAATAATTGAATTCTTTTTTAATTAAAATTATTGAGAGAATTTGAAAAAAAAATCATATTATTTCATATCAATAGGTTAGTTTTTTCAGCCCCAAGGGTTAGCTCAGTGGGTCAAAATTAGTGCCTCGCCATGGGAAGGTCACAGGTCCAATCTCCCTGAAGCCTTTGGGGTTAGGTCAGATTTTTCCATCCTTGACCAAGGTGTCCAAGATGTCTGTGTCCATGAACCATAGCCTAAAAAAAGTTAATTTTGTAAATAATTAAACTAATTTCTTTTGTAAATTTTGATAAAACTACATCTTCATTATTTTCAATAACTTTTTCTATATAAAATTTATATTTTTTATATATAAAATAAATAATTTTTAATTAATTATTTCATTTAAATATTTAAAAATAGCATTGAACTCTAAATTTTAAATAAAACTTAATAACAACTATTGTATAGATGCATTTGAACCTTCAATTTTAAAAAATATATTAATATACATCTTTTATAAGATCACATTCAAAAATCAAATCCCTCCGATCTAATCATGACTGGAATTGGTTTCAAACAAAAGCAGAGCTCTCCTCTGACACGGCTTGTATCTAACCATGAAAGTTACAAGAAGCTCATCCTTATCAATATGATTGTTGACAACTATCCATCAACCACTCTCCACTCAGCGACTTGTATGATGGCTTTTTCTACTTGCATATATAAAGATGTAAATATCAAAAAAAGAATTTAAAAATACAAAGACTCATCATGGTGGGGTTTACTAATGATAACCACATCACATAACCAAAACTCACACAATGTGAGCACTACCTACTTCCCCACTTTCCACGTCATCATTCAATGGTCATTACACCAAGGCCTTAAATAAAATGGAAGCAACGCAGGTATGCCATTATTTTACCCAAAAATGAAAGCAATGTATACATATAATAATAATGTTTAATAATAAGAATACACATGTATACATATAATAATAATGTTTAATAATAAGAATATACTTATTTTTTTTAATGAGAGTTTTTTAGTGTGTTTTATTTATTTTTTTTATTGTATTATTATTTTTTAGGGTGGAAAATATATCATAATTTAGTTAGGACAATCATTTCTGGTTGCTAGCTGTAATGCAAGTTGACTCATCATCTTTATGCAAGGAAAACCAAGCCACTTGGAATAACTCATTAGTGGTCCATAAAGACGCAATACAGGTTGACTCATCACCCTTATTCAAAAAAAACCATGCCACTTGGAATAACCCACTAATAATCCATGAGGCAGGCTTTCGCTCCTGCCACCATATGCCTCTGGGTATAAGGTCGTTAACATGTTTCCTTATGTCCCAAAAATAAGCTCTTAGCCATACAGAAATATATTTTAAGACATACTCCAAACCCTATCTTTTTCACTTTAGAATTGAAAATTTATTTTTAATGTTATATTTATATTAAAATAAAAAATTTATTTTGTATTTATATAAATATATTTAATTATATAAATTTAATATAATTAAAAATACGTATTTGAAAAATATGTGTTTAGTTGTTTCCTTTTTTTATGTATATTATTTTCATATTTTTCTATATTGATTGACCCCTTCACGTAAAGTATTCTTATGCTTTAGTGTACAAACAAAATATTCAACCCTGGTTAGCTAACAAACAAAACAATTCCCTACTTTCGAGAAACAAAATATTCACTTAAGACATAAAAATTTGACATCATTTTTCCAAATGTCTCTACCACCCATTATGGACCATTAATGTCTCTACCACCCATTATGGACCATTATATAATGCTCCGGTGGACGAATTTTAGCGAAACAAAACATTCCAGCCTGGCGCTTCATGTATTAGCTAACAAACAAAACATTTCAATACTTAGTGAAACACAATATTCAACCCTTACACCTGGATTGATGTTGGTGACTACCGACATAAATATACACTTAAGACCTATAAAATTTGGACATCATTTTTGGAAATGTCTCTACCACCCATTATAGACCATTATATAATCTTTCGTGGATGAATTTTGTGCTGCTTCTTTATGGGACCGTGTTATCTCTACAATGTGACTTTGACACATAAAGTTAAACATGGTTCATTTATATGACAATACAGTGTTTGACTTATTCAAGTTTGTGCTGTTTTCTTCTAAGTGCAAGTTAGTATTTTCATTATTATCTCTTTTTGTTGTCCTTATCTAGTATGGATGGTTCCTAAGTCCTAATGGATAAATTCCTTAAAGTAGACTTCATCTAATCTATGCAGCAAATCTAGGTAAATTTCCTAAAGTATGGTGATATATTATATATTAAGATTTAGGTAAATTTATTGGGTGATATGTCAGACATGGATAGTTAATATGGGTAAATTTCATAAAATTGGGTAATATGTCAACCATGAATAGTTAATTTAGGTGATTTTTTAAAAATAGGATAGTGGCTGGCTTTTTGATATTAGCATAAATCTATTACTAGGGGATAGTTTAGTTGGTCGAGTTCTTGTTGTTAAGTATTTTGCTTATTGACAGGTCTTAGAGTCAAATCTCCTCGATGCCCTTAGGGTTAGTCCTTGCTAGTTTGGCTAACAGGGAGATGCCTTCGGGTTGATCTACCTGGATTTTCTATGTTGGGTTGTGTCATATTCTTTTCATGACTAGTCCACGTAGTTAACTGGGGGTTAGAGGGGGGAGATCACAGGGGGTTTGAGGGGTACCCGTAACCCCACTTTATGGGGTCCGGGGCAGCGCCTCAAGAAATTTTGGTTTTGGACCCTATGTTAGGATGGGCGGACCCACCTATGGTTTTGTGCATGATTTTCGCACTTGTTTTTTGGACGCGATGGTTTTCGGTCCATGGTATTAGACGCGATGGTTTTTGGTCCATGGTATTGGATGCTTTGGTATGTATAAATATGTATTATAACATTGAAAGGAACATAATGAAAAATCAAACTGGTAGTCCCGGTTTTGGGATCCAGCAGAAATCTCTGTGTATATATGTTTTACATGTTATGCTCTTGCATTGTTTATTTTCTATGTTCTAGAATTTGTATGCAGGTAATTTCTATACGGGGTTAAAACCTACATTTGGTATCGCAGCAGTTTTGACTTCAAGGGGACGCCTTTGTTGCTGAGGGGTTTCGCTTGGGCCTGTGGTAGACCCTGTTCAGTGGGAGATCTGGGAGATCAATTTTGGTGGTGAAAGAAGATGGCGAGTAGTGGAAAGATAGAGATCGAGAAATTTAATGGTCAGAGTTTTGAGTTGTGAAAACTCAAGATGGAGAATTTGTTGGTGGTTAAAGATTAGTGGATCGCGGTAGATCTAGGTACTAAACCAAGGGGAGTGTCCGATGAAGAATGGAAGAAGTTGGATCGGAAGGCAAAGAGCATAATATGATTGTGTGTCTCAGATTTAATATTGTTGAATGTAGCAGGGGAAGCTACGGTGGAGGCTTTGTGGGACAAGTTAGGGACTTTATACCAATCTAAGTCTCTGGTGAATAAACTGTTTCTGCAGAAAAAGCTATATAACCTGAGGATGAAAGATGGAGACTCAGTGACAGAGCATCTGAATGCATTTAATACAGTGGTAAGTCAGTTAGCATCTGTTGATATTAAAATTACAGAAGCAGATAAGTGCATCAGTTTGTTGTTTTCTCTACCAAATTCGTGGGATAGTCTGGTTATTGCAATAGGTAGCAATGCAACTGCCTTGCAATTTAATGAAATAGTCTCATCCTTGTTGACAGAGGAGATGAGACGGAAAAATATGGAGAGCCAGAATAGTGATGCCTTGTCTGTATGAGGACGGTCCCAGAACAGAAACAAAAATAAGTCATCGAGTGGGAGATTTAAATCTAGAAGGAGATCTAAATCTCCAGGAAAACCTATAAAGGTGGTGTGCTGGAAATGTGGAAAGGAAGGGCATTACAAAAGGGACTGTAAATCTAAAGCTCTTGACAAAGGAAAGGGGTCTGATGATGCTCCTTCTGCAGAGGCGAAAACCACCTTAGATAAAGGTGGGGATATGTACTTGGCTTCTTCAAGTACACATGTAGATTATGAGGCATGGTTGATTGACTCAGGTGCATCCTTTCACTTCACTTCCCATAGAGAGTGATTCTACGAGTATGAGAGATATGATGGTGGTGATGTCTTCTTGGGGGATGATAGGAAGGCTAAAATCGTTGGTTGCGGAAAGGTAAAGTTGAAATTGCAAGGAGGAAGAGTTAGAACACTTCCGGGTGTCCTACATATTCTTGCATTGTCCAGAAACCTAATTTTTGTAAGCAAGCTGGATGATGCAAGTGTAAAAACAGTGTTCGAGAAGGATACCTACAAGATGGTTCAGGGAGCACTAGTATTGATGCAGGGATTTTGGATTGGAACTCTGTACAAGCTACAAGGTAGCACGGTTGTTGATGGGTGCAACAATTCTATGGTTCCTGAAAGTGGAGCAGAAAATCTAGTGGTCTCTGGAGAGAAGACCATGCCGTGGCATCAAAGGCTTGGACATATTGGAGAGAAGGGCCTTCGAATACTTCATGGTAAAGGTATGGTAGAAGGTATGAGTAATAGCTCCTCTCTGGATTTTGATTTCTGTGAAAATGTGTATATGGGAAGAAGAATCGGGTGAGTTTCCCCTCTGGTGGTAAGAGGACGAAACAAATATTAGAGCTTGTGCACAGTGATGTGTTTGGACCTGTGAAAGTTCCATCACTGGGTAAGTCTGTGTACTATGTATCATTTATAGATGAATTCTCAAGGAATACATGGATATATTCCTTAAGAAGAAATCTGAAGTCTTTGACAGGTTTAAAGAATTTAAGGCTCTGGTGGAAAATCAGACAGAGAAGAAGATAAAGGTGCTGAGGACAGATAATGGTGGAGAATTCTGCAGCAAGGAATTTGAAGAATTTTGTAAGAAGTGTGG
>APFE030909315.1:0-41321 GCA_000404065.3 Pinus taeda | reverse complement strand
GTATATTATATATTGTTTATATATATATATATAAAGCAATTGAAAAATATAAGTTTTTTATCCTTACAACTTTTGAAATAGTCAAACTACTTTATATTTTGGTGCTTCCTTAGGTATATTTTTTGTTTGTTAATTTTGCTTGAAAAAACAAATAAAAAAAGTAGCTTTAAAGTTTAAGTTATGTACTTTATATAACATTTAAATTTACAAATTAAACAATGAAACATTATTCATTGTATATGTATAGAGAGAATTATTACAAATATTTTGGGAATTTTTATTTTTTTTTAATTTTACATTCTAAATGATGTTTAAATATTTGATTTCTCTATATGAGGAAGCTAGATGATCTATAATAATATGAATTAAAATTATCAGTATGGATGAGAAGGATTACAATCATTATGTCTCACCACACAAAGAATTATTATAGTATAAATTCAGTCATATATTGATTAATGTTATTATTATAGTATATTATAATAGGAGTTGTCTTTAGTTAGACTTTTTGGAGCTTTTCCGTGGTTTTCGAGTCTAATTCCTCTAAAAATATGACAAGAATTTATTAGAAATCACAAAGTTAATGAGTAACCCTTCCTTCAAGTTTTTTCAGAGTGTTTGAATCTATATATATTAAAAAAAAATCAGTTTAAATAACACAGATCAAAATTTCATCTCAATTTTTTTCACTAAAAAATCCAAAAAATCATTAAAAGCAACTTGTATTAAATATTATTATTAAATATTTTCAATTACTTTGCCTAACTTTTTAATCCTAAAAATTTAACCCAAAAGTGACTTTGAGTAACCATAAGTTTTAACCCAACTCGACTAAAACATTACTAAAAAATAATTGCCTCGCTGGCACGTTTTCTACTAAATTAACTTATGCTCAATCAAATGGACATTTAAAACTTCAAAATCACGCACCATGACACTAAAACAGCTCAGCCGAGGCTTCCCATCAATCAATGACAAAATAGTTACATCACACCAAAACGTCGCAATGATTTCATGTACTTCTCGTTTCTCATATGATACTATGAAAGAAGAAAAAGGTTGCGGTTAATGTCACGATTTCTGACCTTTCCATTAAAAAAGAGCGGAGTGCCCTTTAGTCAATGAAAATCTCAACGCAGCTCGTGACGATAGTTACAGATAGCCATTTCCATTGGAGAAAAATTGGTTTGATATACATAGATTGGATTGATTTATATATAATAATTAAAACAGAAATCGAAACGACATATTTCAGTTTCCTTTTTCCAATTGGATTCGAATTGATGGCATAGGTATTGATGTGTCGAATCAAGTGCACGTTAGATAATCGTCTGGATTGCAACACGATGCACGTGAGCTCAGCCAGCGTATAAATTTAAAATATATTTGTTCGTAGTCTAACGGTTTGGGAGGCTTTTAGGGTATATGTTTAGGTTATATAGGTAATCTAGTATAAGTTTATTGTAATCCCATGTTCGATTTATGGATTTTGTATATTGGTAAATTAGTTTTATGGGAAGTTTAATCTATTTATTTATTCAAAAATTGATTCTAAATATTATATACTTTAAAATAGACAATAGTTATAAGCTCGAGATAAGCTCTAGGAGAGACTCGAAGAGATCATGGTTTTTCTTGAACTCAGGATTGTTCTGATGTGCCTCTACAAGACTCTCATTGCCAAGCTTAAGATCAACTAAGGGGGCCTAGAGATATTAAATGCAATATCGGGGTCAAGTAAGGGTATCCCTTTTCCCCTACCATTTTTGGTATTCACATCGATAAGCTAGAGGGGCATATGGAAACTACAGGTTGCAACAACACCGAGCTCGCTGGTATAGTCATTCCTCTTCTCATTTACGCTAATGATATGACTCTTCTTGCAAAAATCCATGATGAACTAGATAAGCAACTTAGAACCCTTCTTGTCTACTACTCCAAGATGAGTATGACAGTTAACACCGACAAGTCTAAAGTCATGATCCTTAAATGGAAAAGGACAACCCATGGTAGTTTTGTCTATGATAACCATTGTCTAGAGCAGGTTTCTTCTTATAAATATTTGGTATTCACTTTCCTCATCAGCTCAATTCGAATTATAGCATCGAGAAAAGAATTATTGGAGGTTGGAAAGCTTATTAGGAGCTTCAAAACAATTGTAAGCCGCTCGATGTTTACATTTGGAGTAAAAAAAGGTTCCAGTTTGAGACTCTCATCACCCCTGTTTTCTTATACAGATGTGAAGTTTGGGGTTGCAATATATCTAGAGATTCGTGGAGAAAGATTGAGATGATCCAAAAGTAATTCATAATCTATAACCTCAAGATCAAGGGAAGCACTCCCTATCCTATCCTCTTGATCGAAGTTGGCCTGTCCCACATTGAAAGTATGACTATGTTTAGATATCTGACGTATAAGAAGAAGCTTTATAACATGGAATCCAAGAAGCTCCCAAAAATTGCTTCTAACTTTAGGAAAAACCTCCACTTGTGCCTCAAGCATAGGTGGGATAAGGATGCCCATTCTTGGCTCAACCTTTTGGGGATTAAGGAGGAGATCATTATGGGAAGCAAGGATTGTATCAAAGATACTATTACGTCCAATTTTAAGGATAAGATGTGGGATGATAAGGAGTTGGAGGGTAAAAGGAAGCTAAGATACTATAAGGAGGTGATCAACCGAACCCTTGAGGACCAGAATTATCTCTCTATGTTGACCAACACTAAGAAGAAAATGAACATCATCGCGATAAGAACTAATTCTCATGAGCTTTGAAACGAGACCGAGTGGTGGTATACTCCCAAGACTCCCTAGGATGATAGAATCTGTCAGATTTGTGACACTAAGAAGGTGGAAGATGAAAAAAAACTTCCTTCTAGACTTCCCGACTCTTGGCCACATCCACTCTAAGTTTCCTATCTTTAGCTACACCTCCAATCTTCTTGACTTATTATGCCAACCCAACTATAGTGATCTTGGAGTGCTTCATTCTCCTCTCCTTGATCACAGAAACAAGATTTTGAAGAATGACAATTAGAATTTTTTTTATTTTTTTTTAGAGGTCTGATAGACCACATTGATCTTAATGGACGTTAATCATCATCATCATATAATAATATAAAATTTCACCTTTATAAAATCGCACAAATAGTCTTTTTGTAAAATATATATAACATTCTCTAACTGTTTGCTTGTTTGTTTCCTTTTTGTTTAGCAATGTTATTGTATGTGACATTACAAATTTTAAATTTTTAAATTGTAGTTTCAAATGTGTAAATGGATTTAATGATTTGAAAATATTATAAAAAAGCATATATAATAACAACACATAAAAATCATCCTAGATCCATCTAACTCTTGATCTAAAATGAGTCGAAAGGGATCAGATTTCATCATGTGAAAAATTCTTTTAGAGTGCAAAACAAAATGTGTAATTTTTCTTTTTTTTCAAGTGTATTTTTGAATACTATATAAAGTACAACTTAAAGTTGTAAGTTCAAAAAATCTCTGTTGTATGTCTATAAAAAATATATGCCTAAAAAGGGACTAAATTGTAAAATACTCAAACCACTTCAAACATTTTAACTTTGAAAGACTTATTTTTTTTTAGTAGCTTTATATGATATATACATAATTTAAGAAAAGTATATATAATATACACATAGTTGGCATCAAAATATGTGACATAGCATGTGCATTGAGACATTTTATTAGGGCACACTAAAATTTGTTACATAATATATATATATATATATATATATATATATATATATATGAAGTTGATAGACATAAATTAGTTAACATAGATATTCAAATAGTTTATTAAATACTGCGTTGAAATAATTTTGAAAATTATAAGTTTAAACATCTTATTCACACATTTTTTCGGCATCTAATTTCTTTACATAAAATGATATTACGTCATATGGAAAACTAACTAAACATGCATAGCATATTGATTTTTTATTTTTATTATAGCCAACATTGGTTTTCTATTTAGAGAGTATTTTATGTTTATTTTTATTTTAAGAAGGTCACTTGTCAACTCCATGTTGAGGACAAACATACTTACAAATCAACATCATGTTGGATTGTAGAATAAGTCTCTCAGCTCAATCTTGCACCTCATGATTTATTCTAAAATATTTCAATTTGAAAAAACCAATTTAATAATAAATTTATTATCTTTTAACTTAAATGCAACCAACTCTTCCAAAGGATTTATTTACATGTAATATTCACAGGAACCCACCATTAAACCACTATTCTTGATCTGACAACATTGGCTCTTTCAGTGAGTCAAGTTTAATTAGCAAACTCATTTTAAAATTTATTGGGAAAATCCATAGAGTTCCCATGCTTTTCTCCCTATCACCTACCTCTACATCCATCTAGAATTTACTAGTAGAGGTACTCTTCTCCTATCACCTATATCTACATCTAGAATTAATGGGTAGAGGTACTCATGCGTAACAAGGTATTATATCCATATGCCAATGTTCATTCAAACCCATTGAAATAACTTTGTTCCTTATTGTTGTCGTCTTGACACTTATATTTTCATTCTTTGGCTTCCACACAATCCAAACCATTCATCTGAACGATTTTCATTGCGTAATTACTTCCACTACTATTTCAATGCACTAGGCCATTTCCATAAGCAAATATTCTCACATATCCAAAGTGCTAACACTCCATCTAACATCCTTATCCACTAATAAATTCTTTTGGTTTCTTTCGTGACCTACCTCATAGGCCTAACACATATTTTTTATGTTTTATTATTATCCTTGATGCTTATTAGACAAGGATATGATTCCCTTTCCTAGAAACATTGTAATTGTAGATTAAACAAATTTTCAACATTTTTGGTTTCTTTCTAATTAATTTTATGTCTTATACTTGAAATTAATCAACTTCTTTAATTTATTTAAAAAACAAATTAAAGTCAATTTTTTTTTTTTATAAAAGAGGATGGTCTCCTCGAAATAATGAAATATTTCAAATAGCCTTAAATTAAGAAGGATATCTTTTCATTCATACAATTCCCTAGCACTATTATTATTTATAGAAAAACCTATTGGAGAACATTTATTTTCCATTTATTTCAAAAATATAGAGATTTCATTTCTTTTCCTTAAAGAAATTACAATAGAAAAATTGTATTTATGATATTGGATAAGATTTAAATAATGTTTTTTTTGTTTTTGAATGAAATATTTACTTAAAAAAACTTTCATTAATCATGTTGGAAAAAAACAACAAACTTTTATTAATCATGTTGGACAGAAACAACAAAGATACAAGGTCTAACACTAACACTAATATTAATTACCTGGAATATGCTCAAATCCTAGAACTTTTGTCTATTAACCTCAAGTTGCTTTTTCATCATTAGATATTCCTCATTTTAAGAATATTTCAACTCCTAAAAGTAAATATTCAGAGAAATTCCTAAAACTGAACGCCCAAAAAGAACCCTTTTAAAACTACCTTGAAATGAGAAACATTTTAATGTAACGATAGTAAATATTTCTCTTTATTTCGCTCAAAATTTATTAGATTAAAACCAATATGCTTTAAATTTAAAATTTTACTTATAGAATATATCATGGCTAGATTATGCGGCAGCAACCAGCAACAAAGCGAGCAAACCTGGACCAGAGGATCAGAATAGAGAAAAGCTTGTTTTAAAGCAGAAAAGCGAATTTAAAGCGGATAATTTAAAGCAGATAAGATGGATACAGCCATGCACGATTTTTGGAGAGCTTTCATTGTAGAAAAACTAGGAGAAAATCTTATCAATTCTTCCTAATGCATCTTATATAAATGTAATGTAATAGGGTGTGAGGGATATATGTTTTTGTGAGGAAAAACTGCGTGAGTAAAATGTAGTCGAGCGTGAGCTCGGTTTAAGGGTGAAATGCCTTAATT
This sequence comes from Pinus taeda, assembly GCA_000404065.3. Lineage (NCBI taxonomy): Eukaryota > Viridiplantae > Streptophyta > Pinopsida > Pinales > Pinaceae > Pinus > Pinus taeda. Next base: position 35,387 of record APFE030909315.1, on the reverse strand, counting down.
TTGTAAGTGTTTTGTGTAATATATAAACCTGGGTTTAGTGTTGTTTGTATACCCTGCGTGTTAACTTATAGATTTATTTTTGGATGGATGAATAGAAAGGTATGAATGTGCTTTTAGAGCAGCTGTGCAGCGCTGTCCATTAACTTGGGTTATGCGTACGCCTGTAGATACCTATGAAAAACATTGTGGTATTATTTGAAAATGCTGTGGCATTTGGATGTGTTTAAAGAATAGCGGTGCGTAGACTATTCTTTTTATGATATGTATGCCTGTAGGATTCGATGGGAAGCAACGACACTTACATTTGAATGCTGTGTTAATTACCTGTACCGTGGCAGTAGAACAACCATATACAGTGCGCAGTCCAACAAACTTTCCATACGCTGCAACTATAATTTCGATGGTGTTTATTTGTTAATGATAAATGGGTTGAGTTGTGTGTTTGTTAAATGCATGTGCGCTGTATGCATAAATTCATGTACTGTGTATTGTATAATGTTACAAAAGTTTTGATAACGCTGTGCGTCAACAGTGTGCTGCTATAATGATATAATGTGTGTGCCTTCAAAAAAATTTTGTGCGCATAATTCCTTACACTCTGGTTTCATTCTTAAGAATGGTGGTTGGATATTCCTATTGCAGCGTAGCGAAAGATTGAGTGGGCCATAACCCACACGTCCAGGATCTTGGTTTTTTAAAGAAATTGGGATTTTGGGCAACCCCCAAATTCTCAGTTTCATCAGGTGGTATTAGAGCAGTAAAAGATTTTGCGGAAAGAGGTACAGTTGTGTTAAAGATGGAGAGTTTATGGTCTTGCTATTGTGCAGATGGCGGCAACGGAAGGTGAGAAGATTTGCAGCAACCTAGAGAAGGATGCCAAAAGACCGAGTGCGGAGGGCTTGGTGAGGTATCGTGTAACAAAGGAGGCTGTTACTGCAGAGGTTGGTTACAGCTCACAGAGTTCTAGTGAAGGAATGCAGTGGATAAAATTGCTAAAGACCAGGAGAAGCATATGACCAGGAGGTCATAAATTTTTGTGCCTCGGGAGTCTGATGCAGGAGCAACCAGCAACAAAGCGATCAAACCTGGACCAGAGGATCAGAATAGAGAAAATCTTGTTTTAAAGTAGAAAAGCGAATTTAAAGCGGATAATTTAAAGTAGATAAGATGGATACAACCATGCACGCTTTTTGGAGAGCTTTCATTGTAGAAAAACTAGGAGAAAATATTATCAATTCTTCCTAATGCATCTTATATAAATGTAATGTAATAAGGTGTGAGGGATATATGTTTTTGTGAGGAAAAACTGCGTGAGTAAAATGTAGTCGAGCATGAGCTCGGTTTAAGGTTGAAATGCCTTAATTTTGTAAGTGTTTTGTGTAATATATAAACCCGGGTTTAGTGTTGTTTGTATACCCTGCATGTTAACTTATAGATTTTTTTTTGGATGGATGAATAGAAAGGTATGGATGTGCTTTTAGAGCAGCTGTGCAGCGCTGTCCATTAACTTGGGTTATGCGTATGCCTGTAGATACCTATGAAAAACGCTGTGGTATTATTTGGAAACGCTGTGGCATTTGGATGTGTTTAAAGAATAGCGGTGCGTAGACTATTCTTTTTATGATATGTATGCCTGCAGGATTCGATGGGAAACAACGGCACTTACATTTGAATGCTGTGTTAATTACCTGTACCGTGGCAGTAGAACAAACGTATACAGTGCGCGGTCCAACAAACTTTCCATACGCTGCAACTATAATTTCGATGGTGTTTATTTGTTAATGATAAATGGGTTTAGTTGTGTGTTTGTTAAATGCATGTGCGCTGTATGCATAAATTCATGTACTGTGTATTGTATAATGTTACAAATGTTCTGATAACGTTGTGCATTCAACGGTGTGCTGCTATAATGATATAATGCGTGTGCCTTCAAAAAAATTCTGTGCGCATAATTCCTTACACTCTGGTTTCATTCTTAAGAACAATGGTTGGATATTCCTATTGCAGTGTAGTGGAAGATTGAGTGGGCCATAACCCACAGGTCCAGGATCTTGGTTTTTTAAAGAAATTGGGATTTTGGGCAACCCCCAAATTCTCAGTTTCATCACTAGAGTAATCGGAGGATGAGTAGAAAGAGTAGGTGGAGGAAGAGGCATAGGACCTCCACCTCCCTCTCTTGTTTGAAATCCTTGGATATATACTACATAGGAACCTTTAATTTTCCCATAAAACCTGCCTGATATGCCTAAAAAATATTTGAAAATACCTCCAAACTTTAGTATTGAGAGCGAAATGATAGAAAAGACTTTGAAAATTTAACATGGATAGTGAAATGATAGTTTAGGATCAACATTCTACTTTCCGGAATTGTTTTTATAATTTCATTGTTGAATATAAGGATTATTTAAACAAATTGGAGAAGGAGATGTTCGTAAATGGTTTATGAATTCACCTATAGTTTGAACTAAAACATGGGTGATTTCCAAACAAGTTTTTGAAGCCATGGGGAGAAAAGATTGGCCATCAATATTACTGGATTGAATTTGCATCCTTGAAGCAAAAATATAGTGGGGATATTTTGAAATTCAATAAACACTTTATTAAAGTTTTTAACATGACCATCTCTAATAACAACAAAGTCACTTATGCAGTCGTTCATGTTCTTGATTTTGCTATGATGCAAAGAGAAAATAGGATGCGGGATAATGGCATTAATATTGAGAGAAATGTAAAAATTTTAAGTAAATTAAATTTAAGATTAAAAATGTGGGAAAAAAATAAAAAAATCTTTGGAGTTCAAATTTTGTTTTTTATGTATATGAAAGAGATGAAAAAGCTTATTAAAGTTTTCTTTTACAAAATTACAAAAAATGGAAAACACATAAACTAGTCGAGAGAAAATGTTATACAAAGAATCCAAAACGAATCTTATCTTCATGCAATGTTAACTATCATATAAATTAGTTTAGAAGCTATTTTAACCCTTGATTTATGAAAGAATTGAGGAACCATCTATACCACCTTGTATGAGGAATGACATTGTTGAAATTCAAGTAATTATTAAATATTTTTATTATTAATAATTTTATCAAAAATTCCTCCAAAATCAAATCTGGTAAGACATTTAAATTTGTTAGAATGTCAAACATATCATTTTAGTTGTTCTAAAAATTATTTCATGATTTATTAGGATTAATAATAATTATTGAAAAAAAATAATAGGAATTTGAGGATTAATTTGCCAAATCAAAAAAATATTTGTAAATAGTTTACAAATTGAAACAAAAAATAAAAATTAATTTTAAACGATCTCTAAATAAATGACCAACACTTCCAACACTATAAAATATAAACAAGATATTGAGAAAAATAAGTAGTAAAATTTAAATGATGTAGGAACTTTTTCTTAGGAAAAAATAAATGAAAGCATTAGTAACAACTTCTTTATTCTAATCCTTTTAGTTTAAAAAATTAATTAAATATTATTTTTTTCTCATATAACTCAATAAGAGATTATCAATTTGTAGAGTGATTTTCCACAACTTTTAGTTGTACCACTTTTTGAAAAAAATTAAGTTTACACCACATTTATATATTAGTTTGACTATTCATTATATTTTTTTGTATATCATGTGGCATTTGGGGCATCCCATAATTTGATGCCTAAATTCATTATAGGTAAGCTTGGATTGGATATCGCTAGAACTTACAAAGATATTTTCTCATTTCGTTTAAAAAAAAATGAAACGTGTGGGTATGATTAAAAGTTTAGTATTTCATTTGAACCAAACTCCATCCCAAAGTGTCATGATGGATATAATTGTAGTTGATGTCTTTGTTGCATGTAACTATTCTTCTTTCTAAAGGTCAATATAGAAGATTATTTAAGAGCCTAAATTTGCATATACTTTTATTGATCTAAAGAATCTAAATATTTTCTTTTATATGTTGAAAAATTATGGAATGAGAATATAATGAAAAAGGATGAAATTGGAAAATGTGTGATTAGTTAATATTGATGAAAAATATTTAACTGTTCAGGATTTTTTAGTCTAAAAATTAGAAACTCACAGATATGAAATTGAAGTTTTGAAAATGCTTTTTAATAGAGATTTAACCAAAATATGATTAAGGATCAGAATATTCTTTTTGTCCCGGCATCACGAGAAAAACATGCTTTATCATATAAGTTTGAATTTGAAACAACAAACAATGTTGTTGAATATAAAAAACAATGTTGTTGAATATAAAACTTTGGTTTTAGACTTTGAAGCAACTAAAAAATGAAATTTAAAAATGTATTTTTTTTGTTATTTAAAATAATTATTCAACCAGTCAAAAACACATGCCGAACCAAACCTCCTAGGACGAGAATGAACAAAAATCAAGATTGGGATTTTGCTAAATTTTTTCTTACCAATTAATTTTATCATACTTCTTAGGAACTTAAATCAACATGTTGATTCACTATTTATGTTAGTAATATCTTTTCAAATCTCCAAATATCTTCTCTCTTAAATATGAAGTTGAATTTCTTTATAGATTTTTCAAATTATAAATATATCAAGCATTAGAAAGTGTGGAAGATAATATGAAAATTATAATATTCTTAAAAATAGTAAATAAGTTTTTAGATACAGATATTGATTCTGAAATTGAAATTTTATGTGATGATATCATTGACATTGATGTTGTACATGGTGAAGTAAAGAAAAGGTCTAGAATTCTATAAAGAAAATGCATAATTTAATTAGTAAATATGATATGATTCAATTTAAAAACAATTATATCCTTAAAAGGTTCATTCTTTTGGAAATTCTTATTAGTCCAAGTCATATAGTAGTAAGTCCAATTCTTCAACCTAAAGATGAATATATTAACTAAACAATTAAAGATGATCAAAATGTCCAAATCCTTACCCTGTTAATATAAAATCAATACATTGAAATATTTATACATTTTAGTGATGATTTTTCTTAGAGTTACCCTGACATAAAAACTTATAATATATCTATCATTGAAAATAAAATTACCATAAAAGAAAGAGTAAAACCTTTTAAACAAAATTATGGGAGACTAATCCAATACCTTTTCGCTGGGTAGAAAAGGAAGTTAAGTGATTTTTAGACGCAAGTATCTTTATTCCTTTAAGATATTTAGAATGTGTAGTTAATTCAGTCCTCATTAGGTATAAAATGAGTAGATTTCTTTCTATATAGATTTTAAAAATCTTAATAAGATTTCGTTGAATGACAACTACCTTTTACTAAAAATCGACCATATTTCACAAAAGATATTTGGTGCTCAAAAGATTTTTATCAGGGTTAGTTTCCTAGGTTATAATCAAATGGTTGAGAATAGAGAATATATTTAAAATATTTTCTTTAACGCTCTTTAAAATACATCGATATGCTACAGAATTCCCTTTGGATTAATGAATGATAGAACAACATTTTAGAGAGCAATGGATAATTTTCTTTTATTGATAAAAATAATGGATTTATATTTTTCTGATATGTCTATCTTTTCAGAAACTAAATAAGGTCACTTAAAAAATTTAGAAGAAGTTTTAAAAGATGCGAGCCATGTGTCTTATCACTAAATCATACAAAAAAATTATTTTCCATGATAGATGGGAAAGTCTGGCGTCACATGGTATATAAATATGGAGCAGAAATCGATCCTTAGATTATTCAATCCATTTAAACTTTCCAAGACATAAGTAAGAGGTGTAGTATGTGTAGTCTTCCTAAAGAAAATAATTTTCTTAAAATATTTATGACATATTTTGTTGAAATAGTAAAAGGCGTAATTAGTTTGATTAAAGAACGAGCTAATATTTCGTGGCGTAAGGAGCTCTAGGAGAAGCACTTATTCTTATAAGTACATATTATTTGAAAGAGTTTATGACTTACCATTTTATTCCAAACATACTATTGCAAAAGAATCCAGAATGATTTGAATAGCTAATTGCCCTTTTTAATAAATCTCTTCATGATGCTAAATTGAAATACGAAATCATGGAAAAACTTTTTCCATGGTCAAAGCTTCAAAAGAACTTCAGGATTATATGTTACATTCTAACGTAATTGCTTATGTTCAACATGTGATTGCCAAGGAGGTTCCTCAGTAACATGGAGGAAAATGAAGAGAAAAAATTAGGCGTTTGAGCTCTATGTTAAAGCAACAAAGGTAATAAAGGATCAAGTTTTGCCCAACTTGATGACCGAGTCGAATTCTAAAACTCTTAGAATTAAAGAGCTAAGAAATATTTTTTTTTAAGATGTTCATCTTTTTTATAATAATATTTTTTTTGAAATTATTCAAATTGAATATAGTATTAAAAAGTTTTGAAAGCCATGTTACATTAGTGAAATTTTGAGGAAAAAAAAATGCATATAAAAACAAAAAAAAATTACTAACAGAATCAATTTTAAAAGAATTAATAAGATTCAAAATGATTTCATCCCAAAGGAAAAACATTTTAGAGGGAAAAGAAGAAAACTACTTTTATTAATTGTATTTTCATCTTATCTCCTTATAGGTTTACTCAAATGTCAATTGTACACACCCATTGGATGTAGAATTAAATTTTACATCCAACTATTAGCCACTCTGCATACTTTTGAGTAGACTCATGCATAGAAAAAATGAAATTACGTGAAAGAAATGAAATATAAAAAATGAAATTATATGAAATTTACTTGAGACCTGTGGTTTTTAAATATTTTAGATAGCCTTAGCCCCTCCCTTATGCTCTCTAACTTTCCACTCTCAGTTTCTTTGCTAATGTATGGAACAAAATATTATAATATAGAATGGAACCCATATTGTTCCTTGTGCATTCATATTTAACAAAACATTGGGCAAATATGGGTAAGATTTGACTCTGCCATACATCAATTAGAGCTATCATTTTATACCTCCTAGAGTCTTATTAAAATCCCACATGTTTCTAGCCCCATATAAATAAGTAATGAGGTTTTAAATGAGATATTCTCATACCATGGTACTCAATATGGTAGCTCAACTTATGGGAGGAATAATATTTTTATATGAACACTATTTGATTTAATTATTCCACAATTGAAAAATTCCTTGGGCATAAAACAGTTCCAGAGATTATTACATAAACAAGAGAATTTCGACCCTAAAAAACATGGCTTAATGCTTGAAATTGACCCAATAAGGTTTCGCAACTCAATTCTCCAATTTATGACCCATTTTTAAAATAACATTGTAAGTTAAGTCCTCCTAAATTCTCCACTTTGAAAGCATCAAGATAGATGAAAAATAATATGATTATCCAATCTAGATCATACCTCCCCATTGAGGGAGGCTTTTCCCCTCAAAACATTTATTGAAAGAGTTGATGAATTTTTCCTCTACTTTCTTCCTAGAGAACTATTTTGTTTTTCTTGAAAGTTGTACATTCAACCTAATATACCAAAGGCCATGCTTCCCCTATCTTTTATTTCTGTACCTCTTATGGAAAATTATCTCCTCTTCCAACTTTGTTTGAGGACTGGAGATAATTACTCTATTAAAGGTAGGATCTTCTCTACCTATTGATCCAACATGGAGGACTTAAAGAGTTTGAGATTATCCATAGTTAGTATGGTGTAAATGCATATATATGGGGGTGAATTGGGTCAATAGGTGTTATCTCCCACCTTTTCCAATATCTCAAAATAATTATACCATATATCCTTGATCTTCTTACCAAGACCCTGCAACCTTTCCTTGTTCAACTATAACCATAATATGTATCCCACTCCAAATGAATTCTCTATTTTGTGGTGATCATGACTCACTTTATATTTTTCTTGTGAAATATTTAACATATCCTCTACTTTCAAATGGATTTTCCTAATATTCTCAATAATTTTTTCTTTCCCTTAATGCATCTCCTATGAGGAGCTCCCTCACTCCTCCTTGTTATCCATATACAAAATCCAAGGGAGAAGGTGATAAATATCCAAATCGTTCCTCAAAATTTGACTTGCCAATAGAAGTGTGGATTTTTATGTTATAAGAATGTTGCATATAGGTCCAATTTGATCCCAACTCATTGGATGCTTTTGATTATAACCTACCAAAAGTTGCACCAATGTCCTATTAACTACTTCTATTTGTAGATTTGTTTATGAATGGAATGTTGTAGACCTCTTCAACTTTGTTTTTTCATTATCCCACAACATAGTAAAAAATGCACTGAAAAATCTAGTATCCCTGTTTGAAATCATGCTCCATGATATCTCAAAGTGCACTCATACATGTTCAAGGAATAATTTTGCTGCTTCTTTTCCTTTAATGATCCTTTTATAGGGAACGAGAATGCAGATCTTTCTAAAAATATCAACCACCACAAGTAGGTAGCCATTTCCCTTCTTGGTTGTTGGTATACATACCAGAAAATCCATAGTTATTAATTCCTAAGGATAAGTGCATATAGATAAGGGATGGTATAGACCTTGTTTCCCACTATTGGGCTTGTTGGTACAACAATGCATATATCCTCTAATGTATCATGCTACATATCATTTCACTATGGTCTAGCACACATATCTTTGTATCTTGGAAACCATCTTTTGAACACTAAAATTCCATCCAACCTTGGAGTGTGAGCCTTTATGACAAGCTATGGTTTCTCACCTTTAAGAAAACAAATCTTAGCTAGCTAGTAAAGTAACCAATTCTAAAGATGATACTTATCTTTTTTGTCACCATCTTCTACACAACTATGACCTTGTAGATATTGAAACACCTCCTTCAAGTCTTCGTATTCTATGTGTGCATATCTACATGCATCATAGGTTAAAGGATCCATGTGCATCAGAGTTTCCAAATATATAATATTTAGTGGGTGGATTTGAAAGCATGTCTAAAAAATTTCGTATGCTTCTCTTCTTTTAATTGATGGAAAATGAAACTACTATAAGAATGTTGGTAAAAATAATTGGGGGGGGGGGTGTGTGAATAAATATTTTCGAATCAATAACTTTTTATAGTTCATATTTAGATTTCTATATGCAACTTTACTAAAAGGAACCTACGTGTGTATGCGACTATTCTTAAGACAACTAGCGTACATCCCATGAACTAATGGTTCAGTTAATTCTTCATATGTTGGTCTTCACCCAATCCATCAGTACTTTATTAAACACTAGATAAACAGTAACCATGTGTTGTAAGAATAAAATAAACCATCACATATAATAAACACACATGAACACTAGGATTTAAGGTGGAAACCCAATGTGGGAAAAAAAAACCACCTACTCATGTCATCTTTGTCTTCTTCTTAATATAAAGAAAAAAAGATTACAATCTTGTACTGGTGCTGACTCATACTAGTATGCAGGCACCCAACCTGTAGAAGGCTACAACCTTCGTTCATTCTCGAGATCCTAGTCGAAAGGAGATCCAACCCCCTAGTTCTTGTACTGGCATAAAATCGTATTAGTATGCAGGCACCAACCTACAGAAGGTTACAGCCTTCACTTGTTCTCTATCTACTACTAGAAGGGAGATCCAACCCCCTGATTTGATTACAAATCACTACTTGTAGGAAGCTTCCACTTCCTTACACAAGGCGCCAACCCATAACATCCTCCATGGAACAGGTTTCAAAAATATTCACACTGGATCCACCTGCCACAACACATCATAACTTGTAGGCCACATTTCATCAAATTTTCAAACTAGACCTATTATCAACACTTAATCTCAAAGTAAATAATCAAATTGTAACTCATCACGATAACACAACCATTAATCTCTGACACAACTAAATCAATCAATCATTGAAACCAAATCATCAATCTCTGACACAATTGAATCAATTCATCAATCTCTGGCACAACTGAATCAACCAATCACTGAAACCAAATCATCAATCTGTGACACAACTGAATCAACAAATCACTAAAAACCCAATCAACTGACACTTAATCAAAATTCAACCAATCAACTTGAATAGTCAGATGATTGTAACCAGTATATAGAACTGAACCCAAAATACTGCATCAACAAATAGAATCAGCTGCAGTGTTGATCATTCAAATTAAAAAATGTATACACTACTTCACTTAAGGAAACCTGTGTGCATACACACTTTTCTATAGAGAAACTCACATACAAATCTTAATATATTGAAACTAAAAACTTAACTATTGGAATTCTGAAAAGAACATTGAATCATACTTACATCTACTGCAACACTCTAAACAAATCATAGAATTGTCTTTGATCTTAAATGACAATAAAAAATTAATCTTAACATTCTTCAAGAAGTCCATAACCACATTCAACATCATCATTTAATTATTTCTGCTTCGTACATTATCACTTAAACTAGATCAATCATGAGGACATCATTGACAGACAACAGAGAAATAGTAGCACTGATCAAATTGATCAGTCATTTATGACCATAAACCCTTACTTTGTATATGCTACTTTGAAGAAGCGGACCCATGTGTATACACACTTTCTCGAGACCAACCAACATATAGATATACAAATTTTTACCTAAAATTTCATAGCTCTTCAGAACTTCAGAAAGACCCAGATCATAATATTCAGAGATAAAAACATGCATTAGTACTTAGATCTAGTCAATCCATGAGCATATTGTACAATGAAAAGTCATTTTAGGTCTCATGAGCCTGATCCATCATTATATTCATTAGTGCATAATTATTTCAGATCTATTGGAACTCATCTGCAATCAAACTCTCATGTGCATACTTAGTTTAGATGAAGCAAAGCATAAAAAACCCATAACATGCATATTTTCTTTTGATCTAACTCTTCATAAGATTTCCATCACTTGCACCCTTAGCCCTTTGATCTTCACCTCATTATATGGTTTAGGCCTTATCTAATACCACGGGTCAAAACAACACTAGTGTCGGTGGTAATCTTTGACGAGATCAATATCCATTCTCGCGCTCATTACTATGGGCCAATACCATGGTAAGAACCCCTGGTATTTAGAATACCATGGTGGAAAAACCATATGCTAGTTTTCTTCATTAACTTGCATGCATACGCGACTTGGCTTAATAGAACCCACATATAGTTCTTGAAATTCCAACTTTATCATTCCTCTAAACTAATTACTCTGAATTTATATGCATTTATCACATCTATAAGCACATCTTGTTTATGCCTTTAACAAGTAGATTTTCATCAAGAGACAACTTATTAAGTAGGATTTAGTTCATCAAATAGGTTGTATTCAAGGACAACTCATCAGGTAGGTTGGCTTCAAGGACAACACCTAATTCATAATTCCAACAATCTCCCCGTATGAAACTTCTGATTCTGATTTGTAAACCTTTGACCCATCATTATGGTATTATGTTTCATCATTCTGTCACCTTTGAAATGACTTGTGGGTTCATCTAGTTATCATATACTTGTTCTGTTACAAGTGATTTTCCATCAAGGACGAGACATGCATCATAATGCCAACACAGAACCCCATCCACTGGTACCATTTTCTCTACTATGGCTTACTCTCGGCATACATATACTATAAAATTTGGTGATATGTGTGGATGATAGTCTCATTTCCCATCAAATAGTGTCTCCACTTTTTGAAATCTTGTACTATGGCGTAGAGAACCCTATTGTAGGCAGTGTATTTAATGACCTTCCCATGAATAACTTCGAAAATATAACATACATATATTACTCCTTGCATCAATACCACTCATATGCCATACCCACTTGCATCCATCTCCACTTTGAAGAGCTTTTACATGCTTGGTCATGTGATAACTAGGTCTAGACTTATTTTTACTTTCAACTCATCAAAATTGTTCTATTGATTCTTCCCCTACCAAGAAATATTACCACTCATTGTTATGGCATGGATTTATGAAACTAATCCTAAAAATTAAACTATGAACTTCTACAGGAACTATTTTTCCCCAAAAAAAATCCTAATTTTAGAATATATGCTTTTGCCAAATATAGGAGGATGTATCTAGACACATATGGCCAGGAGATGTTAGACTTGATGACATCTGAATTATGTGAATATAGGTTATGGACAGAATTGAAGTCATGTAAACTAAGAAATTACAAGTCATGCACAAGTTTCATGCTCAATTATCATATTTTCCCAACTCGCTAAGAACCTTCTTCTCAATTATGAAATAATTATTATTTCACAATTATGAAATTGTGACAAAATAATTAAGAGAAGTCACTTATGCAATTTTATCCTATAACATCTAATAACTTTTGTGTAATACACATATAAGTAAAAACAAGGTGAAAGGGTATCTTTTCTAAACAACAACTGAGCTAAGTTGAAGTATAGTTTGTCTCATTATATTGGATGTGTAAATAAGGTTATAAAATATCCTTCCTTATGCATGACGTAGGAAGAGAAATAATAGAAAAAATGCATTACAAAAACATGGATCGAAATGTAAGGAGGGAGTTTGATCAGGGATCTTTACTTTGATGACCTTAAAATTAATTTCATAAATAGCATGGAATAACCATATGTGCAACAGACATGAAGACATGGCAGTATAGACAATTGCACCAAAATTTGATAATTGATTTCATCTAGAGTGGGCTACATCTTAAGGCTCTACTTAAATATGCAGTTGCTTCATTAAATTCTCTTCAATAAGGCTCTTCCCTCCTGATACCGAACTCTTACTCATGTGGAAATGTCTCCCCTACAAAGCGATGTTCTCCTTCGACAAGCAAAAAAGGAAATAATTCTCACAAAAAAGTGGCATAAAATTTTCTCCCTTTCTTCAAGTTAAAGGGGCTAGACTCTAACATGAAGTGGACAGACTGAAGTTGTGAACATGAGTTTATGTAATCTTTTAAGGAGTCTTACTGGAGAAAATCCAATGCAGTGGGATCAACTATTGCCACAGACTGAATATGCATATAATGACTCACCTAACAGGTGTAAAGCGCAGAGTCCTTTCCACATAGTTTATGGAATGCATCCAAGAGGAGTGTCTGAGTTAAGAAACTTGGGAAAAGATGAGATGAGAAGTGCAGAGGGACAAGATTTTGCTTCAGAAATACAAGCAATACATGAACAAGTGAAACAACAGCTATGGGATAGCATCATCAAGTACAAAAACGGAGAAGACATGAGAAGAAGAGAAGTGAAATTTGAAGTTTGGGATTTTAATTTAGCGCACCTAGGGAAGGAAAGATTTACAAAGAGGGAGTATAACAAATTAAATTTCAAGAAAATTGAACCATGCAGAGTATTAAGGAAAGTTTGTGCAGATGCATATGAAATGGAATTACCCCGTGATGTTGGAATATCTCCAATTTTTAATGTTGCTGATTTGTACAAGTATGAAGGTGAAATTGCAAATGATATAGAAGAAGACCAAGAGACACAAGAAATTGCTTGGGTAAAATAGTTACCTACAACAAAGGAATTACAACCAGAAATGATTTTAGACAAGAAAGTGTTCAAGAAAACCAGAGGACAGGAGTACTTTCAGTATTTGGTTAAATCGAAGGATCAGCCAATTGTTGAAGCTACTTGGGTAACTAAAAACATGCTATAGAAATTGGGCAGTTCTGTAGAAGAGCTCATGGATGAGAGCCCATGAAGACTTTAGTCCTTAGGAGTCTGATGTAGGAACATAAGGCTTGAAGACAAATTCAAAGAATTATTCCAAAAATACAAAAGACATATTATAGGCAAAGGAGTGGGATCCTGGAGCGAATCCTATGAATTGGGGAAATTTAGTCTTTGTGTATGTGAATGAGAAATTCCCTGTCAAATCCCGAAGGATAATCTCCTTCGAAACCTCTTTGTTTATTGTGAAATTCGATGTTTATTCATTATTCTATGAGATTGAATGAAATTGTGTTGACTTTGTCAAATTTTGTGTTCTTTTCAACTGTGTTTCTCATGAATTTCTGAAGTCCCTCGTCGTTGTGAAAACCTTGTGAGAATCCTAGTTGTCCTCGGAATCAAAGCTCTAAGCTTCATTTTCATCTGTTAGCTCTAATAATCCTAGTGGTCCTCGGTCTCGAAGCTCTGAGCTTCGTTGTCATTTGTTGGCTCGTAGAGTGGATGGTCAAGATCAGCGGAGGAAGACCAGGGACACAGTGGTGTGAAGATTGATTTTGGACTGTCGGATCTCAGTTAAGATAGATCAACAGTGTTTGGGCACAGAAGTTAACCGATAGTTAACGAGTCGAAGCGGGTTGGAGAAACCCACAAGTGGATTTCGGGTAGAAGAAAGGCCGTAAGCGGTATTTTTCTGATTGGATCTGTTTCCATAGACATTGTGACACATAGCAAAGAGGAGAGAGAGAGAAAAATCACTTATCAGGCGGGTTTAAAGTGCGCAAGTTAACTGGCCGATATTTGTTTGAGCCATTAGATTTAGTGGATCAAGATCAACAGTTGACATACGAGGAGCAAATTCAAGGTCAGAAAGTGATGTGACGACTGGATCTTGAACAGATCAATAGTGAAGAAGAGCCGACAAGTTTTTAGAAAGCAGATTTCAAACTTTATTCAACCATGGTTTGTGTTACCATTGGGTCCGGTCTAGTGGTAGTTTAGTGGAACTTTGTGACTTTTGGAGGGGTTTGCTAGCTTAGCGGAAGCTCTAAAGTTATCAATGGATGACAGAGAACCCATTGAATCAATAATTAGACCTGAAAACATAAGTAGAATATGTAATCTCACAATTTGGTATATTAACACTCCTTCCTACACCCAGGCCACCACCATTCAACAACTCCTTCTTCTTGTCTCCTTAACTGGAATCCCCTTTGGATTGAGATTTCATCCCTTTCCCTTTCTTTGTCTTTATATCCAAGGCACACTTCTGCTCATCATCATGCTTGGATGAGATTCCATCTCTAGCGTTCCACCTTATCTCTTCTTGCACCAAGTTGAACCACAAACGCTCCCACTTTGGTAGATGCTCCCTCCCATTTACTAAATCTTGGCAGTTTTGACGGCTCTTGGGAAGGTCTAGAAGTCTTAGGTTGACCATATCATCTTGAGGATCTGTAATACCAACACTCCAAAGTTCATCTTGACATTGGGTGAATTTTCTCAAGTACTGTGGTATTGTTTCACCCCTCTCCATCTTGATCTTCTGAATCCTGTCCTTTAGTGCTAGATTCCTATAGTCACTATTCTTTTGAAATAAGTTTGTCAAAGCTTGCCACATTGCATATGGTGTATCCTTCCCCTGGAGATTTGAGAAAATATGATCTCTAACTATGTCTAGTAAGATCCTTATTGCCTTTGCCACACATTTCTTCTACTCTGCCAAATCTTGAGCATCGGTTGTTGGAGGCCTAGGAATACCATTGCCAATGAATTATTTCAACCCATTGTCTTCTAACACTACCTCCATCTTGTCCTTCCAATCAATCTAATTCGAGCTACCCTCAAGGGTTTACTCGAGTCTCAATCCGTAAAACGACATCTTATTGGCTCTGAAGAATGATGTTATAAATTTGATTTCACCTACAAAGAAAAACTCATACTCTTCTCTTCTAGTGTGATTTCAGCACTGTTGCCATGTAGAAATTCCTTGTAGATTCAAACTGATCATTGTAATTTACTAAAATAGTAGACTTAATCTACTCTACTCATCAACCGAAATAATTAATCGATCGAGAAATCGTGAATAATTCAAGAGAAAGAATTCATTCAACACATTACACAATGATTTCCTAGGGAAATCCATAGCTAAAAACCCCTTCTATTTGTATATTGCATTAGTTAGAAAATATGAGAAGATTACAATGTTTGTCTCAAGCCGAGCAACCTCTACACTATCTCTATATTTTGTCTCACAACTTCCTAGACAAGCCTTGGTCAAAATTTAATGAATTTCCTACTTGCAAAAGACCCTATTTCCTTGCGTTGTTTCCTTAGGAACTATCCCTTATTAATTAGGGAAATTCCACAATTTGAATTGTGTAATCCATCATAGGACTTTATTTGACTACATGCACCACCTATACAATTTGGATGATTATACAACTGATAGTACACTACCCTTGAACTCCAATATCAACTGGGTAACTCATAGATCACACATGCATGAGTTGTTTATGGTTGATTTATCATTTAGCTAGTTTAACACTGAAGTTGCACCCCACTGATAGACCTCCTACTAGTTCCTCCAAGAATTGGAACTAGTTTAACTTACTTTAACTGAGCTAAACTAAATTAATTAATTACAACACAAAATAAACTCAACTAGGGCTTCTATAAAGTAGAAGACGCTCTACATGACTCAAGTTAGACCCTCAACTTGAATTAACTAAGACAAATAATTCAAATTAGCTTATTTAACTCGTACAAGTTGTCTTGTGATGTGAAATTTCAAATTTTCTCCTAATTTAATTCAAGGGAAAATGAAATCAGGATTTTCTTGTTGCATTTTCAACACTTATTTATACTATCTAGGTATTTATTGTTTACTACAAGATTTGGTTTAAGCTCATGAAAGAAATGAGATTTAATAAATAATTAAATATAGTAAAATAATATATATAATTTTACTTAATATAAAAAATAATCAAGTAAAAATAATAATAATATAATAAAATGGTTATCAATTCAAACAAAAATAACTAGTAAATAAAGCGACTCCATTTAATAATATTAACTTTTTTAAAGAATATATTCAACCTATGTTTCTTTCCACCCTTTAAAATATATCTATCTATACTTTACATAGAAAATGTAAATCCTTCTAGACAACCTTCTCAACAAAAACATTATCACTACTATAACACATTATTATTTTCATTGGGTAGGATTGGATTCTCCACCTACATATTGCATAAGTACAATTGAAAAAATACCTCAATTTACCAATCAAGAAAACCTATTTCTCGACAAAAACATTATCACTACTATAACACATTATTATTGTCATTGGGTAGGATTGGATTCTCCACCTACATATTGCATCAGTACAATTGAAAAAATACCTCAATTTACCAATCAATAAAACCTATATTGACTGAATTCTAAACCTTAACACTAACTTGAATATAGTATATTCAATATTTTTACTATAACTTAGTTATATTTAAACCAAGTTGTAGGTACTAGCTACTATGTACAACTTATTTAAATATTAAAGAACATGACGTTAGGAACATTGAAATATAATTGAATTAAATATAGTGAAGTGACTAGTGATTTGTTTTTAAATAGATTTAACATTGTATTATGAATTGAAAATTCATTACATGTTTATAATTTCTAGTTTTTCACGTGGTAAATCACATAGAAGTATAAAAACTAAGTTTGAAATCATAAAAATCAGCAAATGTGTTATAATATTTATCTAAATAATTGAGTCTCAAACTATTTATAGAACTAGGAAATAAAGTAGAGTGCAAACTATTCACAAGACAATCTAGTTTGCACTTGATTTCTAGAACACAAATATTAAAGTAAAGAGAATAATTAACTATTGGGGGAGTCCATGTAAATGAGGGCATTAAATTTCTTGCCTTCTTCCCTATTATGAGATTCTATGTTCGTCAATTTCTCGGCTACAACTAAAACTTTATCATCTAGTTTGTTAACCTTCTATTGTAAAGCATCAATGCAAAGGAGAATCTCTTCATGGACTTCAGTTTTGTCAACGAAGAATCTTTCCATTATAGTTTTTATTTTCCAATATAAATCCATTGTTTGCATATATTGGGCTCATTTGGAATAAGTGTTTCATATAGAATGAATTCACTGCCTAATATCATCCTCCACCTATATATAATATATAAGCATGTTTTCCCCTAAGGATTCCCATTTTCTTGCAACCATTTTTCCTCAAGCCGAGTTAGATTTGTGCTCTATATATCTACTAGTAGAGGCCTCTATGTTAGAATCAATACCTGTACAAGGGAGAAAGTTTCTCCTACTAGGACCTTGTATGTGTAAAAGTGAGAAATTTTCTCCTATTAGGACCCTAACTGGAGAGAATCAATACCTGTACAAGGGAGAAAGTTTCTCCTACTAGGACCTTGTATGTGTAAAAGTGAGAAATTTTCTCCTATTAGGACCCTAACTGGAGAGAATGAGGCGATGATGAAGGAAACGACAAGCAAAGAGGGAGGAGGGACAAGACTACTTGATAAAGAGAGTAGGGGACTGACCAAATACATAAATTTGAGATGCTCAAAAGATACAAATGGGTTAGAAAGGATTTATAGAGATAAAGATAAGGAATGACCAAAAGCTAGCAAATAAGGGCAACTAGGGATCATTAATGGGAAAAGGAAGATGGACCAAAAGAGAATTGCAGACCCACCAAGGCTATAAACTTGAGACACACAAAGGAGACTACATGAAAGTGATGAGAGGAAGAAAATATATAGTTAGCATAGAATATGGAAGGGTTAAGGAAAGAGTCAAAAGAAGGCACACTGAAAGGGATATAAAGTGGTACAAGGGGACAATAAATTAAGAGAATACAATCCCTAAAAATTAATTTTATGTGGCTTAAATAACAGGAAAGTCAAGTCAAAAATAGAGAAACCATACACAATGAAACATTTTTTGAGAAGGTCCAATAAGGATTGCAACATTGAAACTTCTCTTATGCCAAAGGTAACTTGAAGATATCCTCTTGAATGTTGGAGGGAGCACACACCAGTCGCAATGGATTTCTATAATAGATTAAAATCATGGGAATAAGGAGAGAGAGATTGAAATCACCAGCCTTTCCTACTCTCATCATCCTCATAATACTCATGCATTTAAACCCTTCCATTTGTCCCATTGTAGAGAGCTAAAACGGTAGCATAATGTCTATGGGAAGGGTTGAAGCAACAACTAGATGAACAATGGAAATGGGGAAGTGATTAATGATATTGAGACCACAGTCTACTTTAGTAATATTTTTTTTACTTTTCGTAATAAAATATTTTCAAAGTTTAAAATAAGAGAAATACTAAAAAATGAACAATATTTATTTAAAAATATTAATAATTGTGTAATATTTACTTATTTAAAAGTGTTTTATAATTTATGATTTTAATAGTAAACAAAATACATCTAATCAATTAATGTATAAATATAAGATAAAATGCTTAAAATTACCTCAAATTCCAATCAACATAACTTACCATTCAAAAACTACATATTCTTGATATCCACTGAACCTTTGGGGATTAAAGAAATGTTGGATTATTACAAACTATACAAATAAGAGATAAACCAAGTTTAATCTCAACAAACATTTACCATGTTTGTTTTTGTAGGCTAAGGTGTTACTCTTTTCTTTCTATTACTTCAATTCAAAAAAGTACATCAAAATGGGGTTTCCTTCCACTCGCCCTCTTGGGGAAACCGAGTATTTCAACCACCTGAAGTTCTTAACCACCGACCAAAAATAAACAACATTTACCATAGTTATCATCATATATTTTATATATTTAAATTTTTAAAAATATAATATATATAAATAATAAATAATTTAATAAAAAAATAATATTATATATGGTGATGATGATTATTGAGATGGAATATAGTTATTAAACCCTAAAAAGATATGAAGTTAGTAGAAAATTTACAGAGTCTTATTTTTATACTCCAAAATCAACATAACGTTACTTTATTGACTTAGGAAGTTGATTTAATTTAAATATAAGGGATTTTTATTTTTAATTAATTCATATTAAAAGCTAAAATAAATTAAAATAACATCTATTCCTTATTAATTTTGTTTAATAATTTTTTGTCTAGTATGTTAACTTAAACAAATAAATTTTTATTTAACATCAAATTTTAAACCACGTATTTAAAATTCAATTACTCGGCAAAAAATAAAGGGAACTTTTGGGATCACACTTTTAACCATATAATAATTTAGCTATGAGTCAGAGTAAGGAAAGGTAAGTGGTTAAGGAGAAAGCGAGTGTTTAATTCTAATACCCTGTAGATACCCTATAGAGTGTCCATTGATGTACTCGTTATCCCCACAATACACATATGCTAGAACTTATATCATTAGAACTAATAAAATTTCGAAGAAAACATTTTTTTGACCAGGGGTATTAGAGTTACGGACTTCATTATTTATATTATATAATTTTTTTTTGTTAAAAATATATTATTTTATTAAATTTGATTCTTATGATTATGATTATTTTAAATGATTAATAATTTGTAATTTTAAGAAAAATAGTATTCTTTATAAATTGTTAAATGAATTTAATATTAAATAGTGTAACATCCTCGTGAAAAGTTAATGTTAGTAAATAATTAAAAGTAATTATGAACAAAAACTTTATTTGAAAAATATATAAAACTTTGTTATTAATTTTATGTTAATTAAAAACAATTGTGTTAGTGCTATTTGAACTGAGCTTATGATTAAATCATGGTTAGTAGCTGTGGAATCAGTTACAATGGAACCCTAACTACTTTAGGGTAGTTGAGACCCAGAGGAAGAGGGGGAATGCCAAGTCTGGTTAGGATCAGATGGCAGAGAAGAAAGAAAATGTTCATGCTATGTCTGGTTAGTATCAGATGGCATTAAGGAAAGGAATTTTCCTGTGTATGCAATGTCTGGTTAGGATCAAATAGCGTTACTGGCGAGACCAGTATAATTGCAGTTGAGAGGACCTGCAAGTGCTTGGGGGTGGAAGATCAAAGAAGAACTCTTCCTACAGACGGGTGGATTGACAAGCATTACAAGTAGGTTTGTAAAGAAACAGGTACGGCCTACTATGTGTATATTTACTTTTTGAGATGTCTCTTGTATGGTTCTGTGTTAAAAGATACACTGTTCTGGGCTAAGAAGATTGATTCAGTGGAAACCCTTTGACTGTCACTCATAATCGAAAATAAGAAAAGAACACTAGTTGCTGTATTTTAGACAGAGACCGAGACATTTGCATTCTGAATAAACGAATATTAAACCCTTGCATATCTCATTCGGAAATAACAGTAGAAAAGTTGAATAAATAAGTCCTTGCTACTACAGGGACAACAAGAAATATGAACAGAAGTAATATTGTAAAAACTCCTACTTATATTTACATGTCGAAGGAAAGAATCAGAATTCTTTATTTACAGACAGAATCGAAAAGAAAAGTATAGACACTCTTTGCAAAGGAATGTATTATGCTCATAACAATATGACAATTATTTTATAAGACGGGACTGGCAAGTCTCGCAAACCCAATATATACACCGTAGTAGATATTGCCTTATTCAAACAAAATAAAATTATATATATATACATTCACCCCGGCCAGGAGGACCGCAAGTACCTTAGAGTTGAAGAACCAGACCACTCTGCATTAATAATATTCATATGCACAGATTAAACAGCACAGGGTTACACATTCAAGATTCATAACATTTAAAAGAAATATGTATGCCGAGGACTGCATGGTAACTGTGGTTACAAGCAGTCTCAGCCAAAGATTTCTAGTAAAAACCCTTGCTCAGAATAAGTCAAACGAGCTGGGATGAAGCTTATTCAGGACGACCGGAGCGCCATAGTCGAAAAATAATAAATAAACTTGGGTATAGGATTGTATACCAAGAAAACGAGGTTAATGGAGAACTTAAAAACATATTTAAGGCATGCAACTCATAAACAGGCTTAACGCTGATAAAAAAGGAAACAATGCTATTATACCAAGAACAGGTAATGCCAAAACTTAATACATGTAATATATAGACGAGCTTGAGATGAGCATAACCCAATGGATAGCATGATAAAAGTCAGAACCGTATTTGAATAACAGTTATGCCGTGAGTCGGACATTTAAATAGATGATAAATTGTGCATAGATACATTACTCGGTGAACCAAGCTTAGACAGAGGCCGTCATAACATGAGCCGTTAAACAAAGACTAAATACAATAATCTAACAGACGAGGGAAATGAACCATATAGGTTCGTAACAAGTAGAACCTGGTCGTATAGCGGAGGAAAGTTTGGTAGCAAGGAACTCGGCATCCTTGTTCAGCAGAACAGAGGATCAGCCACTGTTCCGAGAAAGAAAAATCGAAATCAGAATCTAAGAATGAGGATTTCCTCATACCTATGGTAGGATGGTCGGGGCTGGAAAGTCGGGTCTTCTCCCCAACGATGGCTAGACGCTAAAAGCCTTCCCTGTAAAACCATGGAGACAGATGACTGAGTAACATGTGAAACGACTGAGGAACGAAATCATTTAAATGTAAACAATAGTGGAAATATCTTTCAAGAATTCGACTTAACCTGAGCAGTGAGTTGCATGGTTTCTTTGTGCCTTGGTAGAGCGTGGAACCCTGGTGCGGTGGAGAACCATAAGGTCTTCGGCCGAACAGAGTCGAGCTGAGGACTTCGGCAGCCAAACTCTCGACCCAGAATGAAAACAATAGCCAAGCCAATACAAAATGAACCTTAAATATTCAACGCATGACCCTGCCTCGTGGCACAACCTCTGCCTTTGATCTGAGAAAGTCTGCCACCACCGTCCGATCAGCGAGAAGGATCCGGAAGTGTTTGAGCGCGTAATGGTAAGACCGAGGAGCCAGCCTCGTAGCTCTCGATCACGCCACCGCACATGGCAGAACGAAGGTGAGCCGTTAATCGGGCCAGATGGATGAACCACAGCAAGCCAGTACTGCAAACGACAGTGCATTACTGTACCCATATCTCCAAAGAGCAAGTTAGTCCGATCTCGGGTTGAACGCCATACAGGTCGCAATTAAGGTTGGTACCATCCCATGGTACCCGGGATCTGCCGTGGCAGCAAGTCCCATGACCGCCACAACATAAACCCATATATATATATATAAGAAAACCCTTTTTATAATTAGATAGGGAATCGAATATTACGACTAATATTGTAATCAAATGAATATTGACTGTGATGATTATAAAGTGCGTGTCATGCAATAAAATATGAATGTGTCAAAGCCCGAAAGGTCTTAGGTGCATGCTGTAACATTATTACATAAACATATAACTCAAATTATTGGAGAATCACAGTACATGTGGATTATACGTTTGATATATTATGGTCTGGTGAATGTAGATTTACTTATATATAAAAATAAAAATAAAAATTACCTATGTTTTAGAGCGTGACAAATAGATTTACCTTAATACTGATACTAATTTTTATTATTTTTTTTCTTAAATATATATAATAATGATATCATTATTATCTATATTATCATATATAAATACTATCCATGTATAATACAAAATTTGATTTAAGAAAAAATTTGATGTAAGAAATTTTAATAAAAAGCAATTACATAAATTAAGTTAATTTATTTTAATAAATTTTTAAAGGTGGAAACTTATTTAAAAGTTTAGAAATGTTTTGGTGACTCTTAGTACTTTTTATGATGAAAACTATAAAATGTTTAGTGATAATTTTTGTAAAATATTCAATATTCTAATAATTCTATATAGTCTCTATAAAATTTTGATGATTTTTTTTTTACCCTATATATTTTTAGAAAAAAATGGAAATTGGTGATTTTTTTTTAGAAAAAACCATGAAAAGTTAATCCGCCTGCTAATATTAACCCCTAATTTTTTTTTCAAAATTTCTAAAATAAAATAAACTCAAATTTTAACACATTCAAGTTTAAAAAAAATAAACACACATTGTTATAAATATGACACATTGATTTCTACCGAAAGACTTTGCTTAATAAATTTAATGTTTGAATATATTGAGTTTTTAAATAATTGTGTTTTTAATCGTTTATTTCAAAGCACTTCATCCACCATTATACTATTCGTTGGTATTTAATTTACTAACTATGTTGATTCAAAAATTTTAAATTTATATTTATTTGTTAATATTTATTAATTATTGTATTTTATATTTTTTTGGTTACAATTGTCTTTTATATTAATATTTTCCAAAAACTATTTTATATCTAATATGTAAATGATGTAGAACTTTATATAATGTAATGTATCTTCAATTTATTAAAAAATAATGATTATATAGAAGTTTGAGTTAGTGATTTAATAAGTTTATGGTGGTTTACAAGTCCATGGTATTACATAACCCAAGTATTCGTTATGATGAAGCCTATTAAAAAGCTTTAAAAAAATCATTTTAAAATGAAAAAATACTATAAATTTATAATTGTAATATATAAATTAATCGTTTATTATAAAACTCAATGTATTTTCATAACTTTATTTTTTCCTTTTATATATTTTTATCTGTATCTTTATGTTTTCTTTTAGAGGAGAAGAGGATTTTATAATCTAGAATGAATTATAAAAATACTTTCTATATAAACACATATTTCCTTAAATCTAATTAGAATAATGATAATCAACAATTTATACATATATAATACCTTGATGAGGATGACGTGTGATTTCTTCCATGTTTAAGGTGGACATGTCATATGGCTCTCTTAAAATAAAAATATAATATTCTCTATATAGAAAAAGAATGTTGGTTATTCAAAAAAAAACAAAAAACAATACAGATGTTTGATTAATTTTAATTAAAATCAGTATAAAATATCAGTGATATAAATAAAATATTTAAAAGTTTACATGATGAGATATAAATTGATAATAACTTTTAAAAGAGATAAAGTAATTGAAGATAATAATAATAATAATAATGCGAGTAAGATGTTTAAATGTTATACTTTTCAAAATATTTCAACCTGATATTTAAATAACTATTGAAGATCTATACTAAATGATTATATAGATATCAACTTCATATTATTTATATATAGAAATAAAATGTTAGAAGAAAATTTTAATATTTTTATAAAAAATTTATATAATAATTGAAAGTAAAAAATAAAAAAAAATATCGAAATACATTATAAGAATAAAAAAAAATATGTATAATTTATTCAATTCTTAATATAAAATTAATATTTACATTTAAAATATTAATAAAGTAAAAAGTCCAATATAGTAATAAAGAAATATTCATATTTTGTACACTTAAAATATATAAATTAAAAAAAAAACTATTTATGTAAATAGTTCATAGAATCATGTCTCACATCTTACATCAAATATGTTAATGTCATATGTTATATTATATTTGTAAAAAAAATATATGTGTATATTATATATTGTTTAAAAAAAATATGTGTATATCATATAAAGCAATAAAGAAAAAAATGTGTTTACGTAAAACATTTGAAGTAGTTTTACTATTTTAAATTTTGGTCTTTTAGGTATATTCGTATTTTTTTTTTTGTCAAAAGAATTTTTAGATTTACAAGGTTTTTTTTGTAAAACAGAGATATATATCTTAATTATGGAAAATGGTACATAGATCAATGATTTTCAAAAACAAGCAATTGGCCTCATTCTTACCAGACTTGTTGGCTAGGTGGTAAAGACAAAAAACATTTGACCAAACTAACAAAAAAATCCTATTTTTCAAATTGATTGCCCAATTTGCCCAAGGGAGACCCATTATCTTGATACAACCCACTAGCATGATCAACCCGCATTGTTTCCTGGAGCCTAGTTCAATAGACCATTAGCATGTTGTTGGTGGAAGGCTTCATGCACATGAGCCTCCATGTGTTCTAGTCTCCCTTCAGGGTGATCTAGTCACTCTTGGAGGCGTTTTTGTCCACGACAGAGGCAGTCCATTTGATCCAACATTTTCCATTGGCTGTGTTGGAGATCATTCATGAAGGTTATTATCTCGTTCCTGTCCCTGTGATGATATTGAGCCCACTGTTCCACTAGAACTGTCACCTGATGAATCTAAGCATCAAAGGAGTCAAATGGTTAAGGCAATTCCACTCTTCCAGAAATAGCCTATATTACTTCTCAACAACTTCTCTAAGATCATTATGTTCTCCATGCCCCATGCCTTGGCCTCAAGTTCCCACTCCCCTCCTTGCATGAACCCTACCTAGATACTACCATAGTCTGCCTACTAGTGCACTATTCAAACTCACCTAGTCACAATACTTTGCACCCCTAACCAAAATCACCAAAACTGTGGAGGACCACCCTTTAATCTCTCCACTGCGAAGAGCCAAGTTATGGACCTCGTAGCCCTCATGGCCACAACTATTCTACTTCACCAAGACAAAAGGACCAGAAAAACACAACACCTCATGTCCCTGACACCCAAAAACTTATTCCTCACCACCAACCCACCAGCAAATCCCCTTTGCAATGATAATCTAGTCTTCACTAGTGACACTGAGGTACCCTTCGGCTTTAATCCTTTAGAGTAGTAATGTCAATCAATTAGGTACCGAATTGCCAAAAATAGACTATGGTTAATACCACTTTCCACCACCGCCTTTGAACTCTTTCTAAACAACTCATTGGAATTGAAGACAAAAAACCCATATACACTCGCTTATCTTGAAGTTGAAGACATGGATTCTGGAGGTGCAAGGCCCCAAACCCTCTAATGTTGACCATCAAAAGTGTCGGTATCCTCCTCCAACCCCACCCATTCTTGAGAAAACTCACCGACACTCAAATTATAAAATAGCTTAGCAAATGTGTGCAGAGAAGAATACAGAGTTGCCTGAGTAGTAAACAGAGGTCACTCATCTCTAGCTCGCCGAGTAACACCATCAAGGCTCCTCCACTGTGTCATCCACTATCTCAGAGCTTCATTTCCTTTCATTAGACCCAGGTCCCAGACATTGAAACTTTCTCCCAATTCACCAGTCTAACGAGTCCGCTCACCAAAAGTAGTAGTACGCGCATCTAGCATTGCAGAGATGAAGCGAGGGTGTAGCTTGTTCATGTGACCAGCCTATGCTGCATACACACTAAATTCCAACGACACCACTTGTCCCATAAACAAAAACCTTCCAATAGCTTTTGTTGCTATCATCTAAACAATATTAACCTTGTGTTTTCTTGAGCCTTCTTCGACCAGGTATGCTCATAATATTCTTTACTGTGTTTCATCTTTTGAGTGTGGGGTAGTTAATGCTCCTCCAGACTCTATACTTTCTATGTTAATCTCCTCCATCAGGGATAAACTTACAAGTTTAAGTTATGTACTCTATGTAGCATTTAAAAATAGAATTTAAGCAATAAAAAATTACACAATATATATAAAGATAACTAGTACAAATACATTAAAGTGTTTTTTTCTTCAAATAAATTTACACGTTAAGAAATTTAATTATCTAAACCGGTTAAATTATATATATTAATATAAATTAAAAATATCTTCCATATAGATAACTTAAAGATAACAATAATTATGACTAACCCCTCAATCAAATTTCAATATACTATTATCTTATATATTATTAATCAATGTTTTCAATTACTATGAATAACTTTAAGGATAAGAAAAGGAATTTACCAAAAAAAGGTGACTTTGTGTAACCATAAGCAAGTCGACTAAAACAATACCAAAAATGAATTTGCTGGCTACCACGTTTCCTACCAAATTAACCTATTCTGAATCAAATCGACGGAAAACTTCAGATCACGCACCATTACACTAAAACAGCTCAGCCGACTCTCTGCATCAATGTATGACAAGATAGTTACATTACAACAAAAACTCGCAAAGACTTGAGTGCAGACTATTTCATGTACTTCTCGTTTCTCATATGATCCTGTGAAAGAAAAAGGGTTGCTGTTGATATCATGATTTCTCATCATTCCATTATAAATTAGATCAGAATACCTTCTGGTCAATGAAAATCTCAGTGCCACTTGTGACGATAGTTACAGATTGGCCATTTCAACTAAAGAAAAATTGGTTTGATATACAGAGATTGGATTGATATACAGAGAAGTCGAGACAACAGATTTCAGTTCCCTTTTTGTAATAGGATTGGAATTGATGTCATAGGTAGTGATGCATTTCATCAAGAACATGTCAGACGATCATCTGGATCGTAACACGATGCACGTGAACTCTGCCTGCGTAGAAATTCAAAATATGTATGTTTGGGAGGTTTTTAGGCTATATTTCCTGGTCA
Organism: Pinus taeda; assembly: GCA_000404065.3. Lineage (NCBI taxonomy): Eukaryota > Viridiplantae > Streptophyta > Pinopsida > Pinales > Pinaceae > Pinus > Pinus taeda. Next base: position 7,435 of record APFE030909315.1, on the reverse strand, counting down.
AGTTTGTCGGGAATTTGAGATAATTTTTTTTGAATTACCAATTTCATTTATGCATTTTTTCTTCATAATAATAATAATATTAATTTTTAAGGTCACAGCCAAGCTAGACACCAAATTGGTGTATGAGACCTTCTTGTTTGTGGGACAAGGGACCCACCTCCTGTGCCTGCGTAGAAATTCAAAATATGTATGTTTGGGAGGTTTTTAGGCTATATTTCCTGATCAAGTTTGTCGGGAATTTGACATAATTCTTTTTGAATTACCAATTTCATTTATGCATTTCTTCTTCATAATAATAATAATATTAATTTTTAAGGTCACAGCCAAGCTAGACACCAAATTGGTGTATGAGACCCTCTTGTTTGTGGGACAAGCCAAGGCATACATACTCTACCTCCCTCTGGTTTTGAGAGGAAACACATGCTCTTAACCATTAGGCCCACTCAAGTTCAGTATATTTATTCAAAAAAAAATTTAAACCACAATGATTTGACCCAAATCCATTCAAAAAACTTTTTAAAAATATACCAAAATAATAAATATAATAATTTAACGATTCGTAAAGATCATACAAATAGTGGTTTGTAAATATTATATAAATATATATTATATATATAAATATATATATATATTGTTGTTTTGTTTATTATATACAATATTATTATAATATATATTTACTTTTAAAGGTATTTTTAGATATGATAATGGATTTAGTGATTAGAAAAAATTATTAAAAAATTATACATAACAACACCACACAGAAATTATGCAAATTATTACTTATTCTAAAATATTCCATTTTAATAAAAAAAATATTATCTTTTAACTTAAATGCAGCCAAACTCTTCAAAAAGCTTTATTATATGTAATATTTATAAGAAACGACTATGAAACCACTGCTCTTTACCTAGTAAGGCTGGTTCTTTCACTAAGTGAAGTTTATTTAGCAAATTCCCTTTGAAATTTATTGGGAAAAATTGTAGAATTCAATCCCTAAAACTTCCATCCTCTCCTCCCTATCACCTATCCATACATTCAAAATTGATTGTTAAAGGTACTGATGAGTAACTATGTCTTATACCCATATGTCATTGTTTGTTCAACCCCATTGAAACAATTTTTTTTGTGGTGTTGTCTTGCCCCTTATGATGTCATTCTATGGCTTCCACACACTCCAAGCCTTCCATCTCAATGCTTTGTGTTATTTAATAAATCCTACTACTATTCTCTATGTGAAAGTGAATACCACAACCCATTCCCTAGGTCATTTCTATAGGCAATAATCCACATAGATTCAAGTGCCATCACTCCATCTAACATCCTAGGGCACCTAGAAATTGGTTTCATTTCTTGTATGACCTACTTTATAAGCCCCAAAAACATATATATTTTTATGTTTTATTTTATCTTTAATGTTTATTAAAAAATGATATGATGCCTTGTGTTGAAAACACTACATTTGTGGATTAAAGAGTTATTGAACATTTTTTTTTTAATTGATTTTAAATCTTGTACTTGAAATTAATCAACTTCTTTAATTTATTTGAAGAACAATTTAAAATAAAATTGTACATTCCAAGAGGGTTGTCTCCTTGGATATTAAAATATTTCAAATAGTTAAAATTAGCAAAAGATATTTTTGCTTTTTTGCCTTCATACAGTGCCTTGCCACTATTCTTCTCTATCGAACAACCTCAAACCTAGCATTCATTTAACGGTTCCTTCCAAAAACATGTATCTTTCATTTATTTCCCTAAACTTTTGAATGAAAAAGTTACTACAACAAAAGTTTAATAGTCATGCTAGAAGGAAACAACAAAGATACAACGTCGAGCACTAATCTTCATAACCCCAGTATACTCAAATCCTAAAAGGTTAGACCATCAACACCAAGTTGCTTCTTCAACATCATGTAGTTCTCATTTTTAAAATACTTTGGTTCTTAAAAGGGAATATTCTAGACAATTTCGTAATATTGAAACACCTAAAAAAGAACCCTTTTAAAACTCGTATAAAAGAAGAAATTATTCAATGTAATGATGGTAAAACTTCCCCTTTATTTAGCTCAAAATTTATTAGAAATTAACCAATATGTTTTAAAGCCAAAATTTTACTTATAGAATATATCATGGCTAAAGTAGTTGGAGGAGGAGCCATGAGACCTCAACCTCCACCACCTCTCTCTTCGCGGAAATCCTTGGATAGCTACAACATATGGACCTTTAATTCTCCCACGAAAACCACATGACATGCCTCAAAATTATTTGAAAATACTTCCAAAATTTAGCATGGAGATTAAATATTAATTTAGGATCAACTATCTGCTTTCTACATTTTTAATAATAATTTTATTATTAAATATAAGAATCATTTTTACAAATTCTAGAAGTACATATTAAGAAATTGGCCATAACCATAAAATTCCAATGTCTGCAATATGAGGGGAGGGTCATCCAAGACTTCTCCTTGCTCAAATAATTATATACAACAAGAAACTTATTTATAATATTAAACTTTAGAATATGTAGAGTTGCTCTTGGAGCGAGGGCATCACATGGAACAACTGTCTCTTTTAAGGAAGCAATTCAACGGAGGGTTTTTTATTTTGTAGAACAGAGAAAAAACATTCCAGGTCTCTATATTGTGGACCAAATGGAATATGCCCATTCTTTAGTTGTCAATAATGCAGAGGTTTTTTGTCTTTTCCATACACTAAAAAAATGCAATTATTTGTAGATTTAAAGGGTTTTGGCAAAAACTTAAAGTGATAAACCAATGGATTTTCACTTCATGGATACAAATTATTACATATACTAGTGCTTTAAAGTGTTTTTCATTGCCCAATTTGACCCATAAAAGGACCTAGATTTTTCTCTACAGGAAGGGCCATGCTTCAATGGAAATGCGAAGTTATTCATCACTCCATGGCTTCCAGAGTTTGATGCCACAATAATGGTGGTTACGACCATGGTTATTTGGGTGAGGCTTCCAAACCATCCACTCCACTTCTGGCACCATAATGTTCTTGAAGATTGTTGAAATGCATTGGGAAAATTAAAAAAATAATATATGGAAATAACATTAAAATGACTCTTCACCTTTTCTAGAATATGTGTGGAAATAGATCTGAGCAAAGAAATTCCATATCACATAATTTTGAAGCCCAATAATTTATAGTGGTCAAAAGTTTTGGACCATTAGAATAAAACATTTCGATGTTGTGAATGTTTTCAAACAGTTCCCCTTAAAAACACTTGCCCACAGGCAATGAAAAACCCAAAAAAGAAAAAGAGACAACCTAATCGACTAAAGCGATGGAAGTTTTATGAGCTTCCCCTTTCCGAATATGAAGAATAAGAAATAAAAGAGAACATTAAGGCCTAATTTGATGCAGAGAATAAGGCTCAATATGGACATCAATTGGAAGAGGACCCATGGCGCAGATTGGATTATTCATACAAATTCACCACGACCCTTGCCCCTGTCAGCATGCAAATTCCAGATGGGCTTGGGGGCACAAAAATATCCCAAGTTTTATGAGAGTTTTAATTCCAATAAACAAGCTCCCCATGTGGAAATAGATAGAGCATTGGTAATGGTTCTTATTGAAGTAGCTTTTGATGGCTGGCACACGGTGCATAAAAAGAAGGGTAAAAATACTTGTTAATGTAGAAATTGTTAGTAAACCTTTGTTTACTTCTATTGTATGTACATCAATTTGTTATGATTCTCTTTTCCTTTAGCTCTAGGCCGACAGATTTTATCTAAGAAATGCTTCATAGCATATGCACAATGTAATTTTATTTTTCCCAAAAGATAAATAAATTATGCCTTTCTACAAATAAATAAATAATTTTATTAATAATATATTAAAACAATTAAAAATTATTAATTTTTATATCATTATTAAAATAAATCCTCTTATTTAAAAAGGTATAATTTTGGGTTTATTTTTTAAACAAAAAAATTTTGGTTTAAGCACTGAAAATGAAATGAAAGTTTGAACAAATAATTAAAATAAATAAATAATTTATATGATTTAAAAATTAGTAAACAAATAATAATAATAAGTAAATTAGAAATGGTTATCATTTTCAAATGAAATAACTAAGTAAAAGAACCTCCAATTATTTAATATTTATATTTTTTTTTGAAGGAATATATTCAACTTATTCTTCAGAGAAAAATACTACCTTTAAATATATATATTTATAACTTTACACAAAAAATGTAAAACCTTCTAGACAACCTTCCCAACAAAAAAACTATCATTACAATAAGATATTATTATTGTCCCTTAGTACAATTAGATTCTCCACCACTAGAATGTAGAATTACAACTAACAAAATACCTCAATTTACGAATCAATAAAACCTAATTTGGTTGGATTCTAAACATTAACACTAACTTCAATTCACTATTTTTAATTTAACTTAGCTATATTTAAACTAAGCGATAGGTATTAGCTACTATGAGCTACTATGTAGCATTTGTTTAAATAGTAAAGAACATGATGCCAAAACATCAAAATATAATTGAATTAAATAATAATGTGATTAGTAGTTTTTATGAAATAGGTTTAACTTTGTATTATAAGTTAAAAAGTCATTACATGTTTTTAATTTCTAGTATCTCACATGGTAAATCACATAGAAGTATAAAAGTAAGTTTGAGGTCCAAAAAAGGAGTATGTGTGTTATAATATTTATCTAAATAATTTTGTGTCAAACTATTTATAAAATTAGAAAATAAAGTATAGTAGTAACTATTAGCAAGACAATATAGTTTGCACTTGCTTTCTAAAAAAAATATTGAAATAGATATCATAATTAACTATTGGGAAGTCCATGTAAATGAGGGAATGAAATTGTTCACCTTCTTCACTGTTATGAGATTCTATGTTCCTCACGTTTTGTGCTAGAAGTGAAACTTTACCATCTAGTTCGTTAACCTTCTATTGCAAAGCGTCAATGCAAATAATAATTTCTTCACAGGATTGAATTCTATCAACCAAGAACTTATCCATTATTACTTTTATTTTCCAATAAAAATCCATTGTTTGCATGTATTGCGTTCATTTGGAATGATTGTTTCATGTATTGTGGATTCAATTCTTAATATCATCCTCCACCTCTATATAATATATAAGCATGTATTCCACTAGAGCTTCTTGTTTTTATGCATCCATTTTTCCTCAACCCAATTTAGACGTGAGCTATATATATCTACTAGTAGAGGCCTTTCTATTAGAATCAACACATGTACAAGGGAGAAAGTTTCTCCTATTGGGACCTTAGATGTGTAAAAGTTAGAAATTTTCTCCTACTGGGACCCTAGCAGGAGACATTAAGGTCATGATGAAGGGCATAGAAAGGAAAGAGGGAGGAGGAACAAGAATACTCGATAAAGAGAGTAGGGGACCAACCAATTCTCATAAATTTGAGATGCTCAAGGGATACAAATGGGCTAGAAATATTTTATAAAGAGAAATATAGGGAATGACAAAAAGCTAGCAAACAACAGAAGTCAAGTATCATTAAGGGGACAAGGATTATGGTCCAAAAGAGAATGAAAGACCCACCAAGTCTATCAACTTGAGACACACAAAGTAGACTATAGGAAGGTGATTAGAGAAAGGAAATGGATACTTAGCATAGAATATCAAAGGATTAAGGAAAGAGTCAAAAGAAGTCACACTAATGTAAGGGATACAAAGTGGTATGAGGGGAGAACAAACTAATAGACCAAAATTCCTAAAAATGAAGTTGACATGGCTTAAGTAATAGGAAATTCAAGTGAGTTATAGAAACCATCGATAATGAAACATTTGTTGTTAATTTCCAATGACGATTTCAATATTAAACCTTATCTTATGCCAAGCGTAGCTTGAATCTATCCTCCTGAATGTTGGATAGAGCACACACCAATCGCAATGAATTTCCATAATAGAGTAAAATCATGGGAATGACGAGAGAGAGGTTGAAATGATTGGGCTTTCCTACTCTCATCATCATCATCATAAGCGTGCATTTAAACCATTCCATTTTTCCCATTGTAGAAACAAAGTTACCAATCAAACGAGAACTGTACCGAGTACCCATTTTTTTGAGGTAGCAAAAAATCATCTGATTTTGAAAAGTGTTGATTCAAATAAAAAAAATTGGAGCATATTTTGACACTTTAAATTTTCTTATGTATCAAGTGTGAACATTTCTTTTTAAATATTAGTTATTTTCAAGTTGATTTTGAAAAGTGTTGACACAACATCAACCCCTTCTTTTAGAGGGCTTATTTTTAACACTTCCAATTTTCTAATGTATTAAATGTGGATAAAAAATTTTAAATGTTGGTGATTTCCGTGTGGATTTTGAAGAACATCAACATTCTTTTATGACATATTTTTGACACTTTAAATTTTTTGGTGTCCTAAGTATACACACTTTTTTTTTAAAAAGTTGTTTGTTTAACCGTTTTTCAAGTTGTCTTATTCCTCCTAAGATGTTTTTTTTCTAATGGTTTTCTAAACATGCATTTCTTTTTTTCTTTGCAACATTTTTTTATAATGAAATTTTTTATTTTTGTGCAAAGTTTAAAAAGTAATAACAATTTCAAATTTTGAGGTTAGGATATTTTATAATTTATATATTGTTAATTAATACTTAATAAATCGATAAAAAATTGGTCAATAAAAATATCTAATTTTAGAACACTAAAAATAAACGCAGATTTTGATATAGATATAATGAAAAAAATACATAATTTCAAGGCCTTTTCGCTTAAAAGTAAATGATTTAATAAAAGGTATTTTAATATCCAAAAATGATGATATTTGACTTAAAAAAATAAAAATAAAATTAATATCTATATATATATATAAGTATATATAATATATTATAATATATATAATATATATATATATTATATATGATATATATATATAAAATTCAAATAGAAAATAAACAAAAAGAAGCTTTAAAAATACATAAAAATAAAAAATAAAAAAATAATAATAATTGCAATTAAAAAAAAAGTTGGCCCTTGGCACTCGACTAGCCTTGGGCTAGACGGTTGCCTCAGGTTTGGTGGAGGGGCCTTGAGGCCCATTCCACTAGCCTTGCGGCAACCGTCCACTCCCCAAGCCAAGGGTCGATTGTAGGAATTAGAGCACAAACTCAAAATCGGCTGGACCTCCAATTGTGGGGCCAAGAATATAGCTGAGATGGAGGGTATTGAAAAGGTGGAGAGGGAGACCATAGGTTCCATGATGAGGAAAACTTAGCTAGAGGAGAAGACAAATATTTCCATGGAAATTTTTGTGCATTATATACATTGTTCCATGGATTAAAAGACAATTCTTGAGACATACCTCGCGGTCGTGGCTGCCAGGTCTTCCTGGACCCAATGAAGTAGTAGGATTGGACTTCCTTACTTAAT
>APFE030909308.1:0-15160 GCA_000404065.3 Pinus taeda | reverse complement strand
GCAGAGTACATTAACGAATAGAAATGTATGAATGCATGAATGGAACCGTTGGCTACGAACGTGGTCAAATAACCCGTCTCAGAAAGTTACAGTTCTTAAATAATAAAAAGAAACAATCATGAAACGATGCTCAGACGGGTGTCATTACTGTATGAGTCACAAAGATACTTCATGGAAACCATAGTGAAGGGCCGAGGGCCTTTAATAAACAATAACATTGTGAAAGTAAAAGTATTCGGAACGGCCGTGAGGGTTATGCTCGCAGCTAAAACCCAGCGGAACGTTTAACCATAGAAAATATCACATAGCTGTACAAGATGAGTATTAACGTTACATGCAGGACATTGATATGAGTTTAACACGATATAGAAACTGTGGAAATTAAACAATATGCCTTTACCAGGCTTAGACATCACGGGTCAGAAGTATAAAACCCTGTGTGTGGCGAAAAGGGTTCGACTTACGTTCGTTAATTCGAATGCAAGCCTTAACCCTACAGCCGCATTAAAGAGGACATGAAATATGGTAATGAACTTGAATACTAAACCTGAACCATATAATAGCTCGACTACTGATGCATATTAAATATAGCTACTTATAAAAGACTGGAGCATCTTGCCGTATAGAATAACTTCAAACTAAAGAATCGACAATCATACCAAGTTCGAAACAGAAAAAATCCTTTATTGTGGTAAGCCCATAAGGCATTAACTTCATACGCATGACCATATTAAACTGTAGTAACAGACAGTTGGGTAAACCCCGTGGAATATCACTAGCGTATGAATGAGAACATTAAATTGAACATCAAATAAATAGAAGCTGCATAGATATAGCTAGCAGTGTAATAACAAAATCAAACGTTAATCCATTAAGAGGCCATAGCCGAGCGTAAGATGTTCAATACACAGGTAAACTATTCACAATATTTGCTTCAGGAGTCCGATAAGGGACTATAGCCCAATAGAAAGGCGTAACAGAAACAGTAACATAAGGGTTCTATTAAACATGCAAAATACTTGAATATATGAATTCTGAATTAACTGTATCAATTCGAAACAGAGATTTGAACTCAGCTCCAAGTACCCATTTACACAGATTTACAAATGGCTTGTAGCCGTAAACAAACATAGCTAAACCTCAGGGTTTCACGAGATACAGGTCCGGCATGGGGAGGGGCCGCCTGTAAATCGCAACCAGTGCTTGAACAAATAATATCCAGACATGAGAACACATGAATAACAAGACATAAGTCTCGTTTCAGCCTGTGGAAACCTCCATTCCACTTAACAACAGATACCCTCTACATGACAACGCTTACAAGAATGATGACTCACCCGGAATGACCGTGGACCAGCACACTCTCCTTGCAGGCAGTAGAAGCTGTAAAGTCCAAACCCTCCTGCACAGAAAATACACCATCGTTAACTGGAATAGAGGAAAGGAAAGGTTCAATGAGCTACATAATAAATTGTCAAAGTGCAGGACTGTAAACCTGTATATTATTGCTATGGACGGAGAGGATCATACCCGAGAGAGAGTGGCAGAACTGGTGCAGTGCGGAGGAAGTTCTGCTGAGCTGAGGTTCGCTCTGGACGCAAATGAACTGAGGCCGAAGAACCCGGTGGCTTATATGATGCCAGCCAAACCCTCGAACCAATCTGAGCCCTACGATTAGATGGAATGATCACCATCATTCGTATGAGCGGGAAGGCTGGCGCGAAAACCATAGATGTACAACCCTCTGAACGTTCACATGGCTTCTTTCCACCTGGCCACAGGATGGATGAGCTGGATTAACATCCGCTTACCACCTGGTGCCGTGTTAAATGAACAAGTATTCAATGCATTAAGGTTGTTGCATAAGTGCTGGAGTGGGTAAGGTGTAACGTAACTATACACGCGTGAAAACCAATATGTTGGTAAGTCATAACCTGTTAATACAAAGTGAAATAAGTTTTGGGCATGAATTATAATGTTATACCATGGTGCCGAATCCCTTGTGGTCAAGGTGGAAAAGTGACTTGTAGGGGTTAGGTAACAACAATTTTTTTTTATTTATGGTATAAGTTAGAATGTGGTCGTGACAGAAGCCAATAGAAAACCTATTGTAATAACAGCAAAAAGGAAATTAATACACATATACAATTAAATTCTGTCATCACACTATTAATATTGTGAATTAAAATAGGTTATATTTCCAAAATTACTGTGAAATAGATTTAAAAAAAATATTGATAATAAAAATCAAGAATATATTATTTTTATGTTTTATTTAAAAAACTTAAAAAAACTAAATAAAATGAAATTGATATTTGATTTAAAAAATCTCAAATATCCATAGATCCTACAAATTCCGAACACTCGCTATGGAGATCACTCACTGTTTATTAAACTCAAATTGCTGTTAATTCGTTCGAAATTCAAACTCACATCATAATAGTTTATTAAACTCAAATCGCTGTTAATTAATTTGAAATTCAAACTCACATCATAATAGTGATTCATTCGAAATTCAAGGAACTGCTCACCTCGCTTGCGCCGGCAACACGATCCTCGACTTCTTGCCGCCAATTTCACCATCCTCGGTTTATTTGATGCTCGTCGAGATTCTTGGTTCGAATCCAATGCAAAACGAGGGCGCCGAGGTGAGCCGGGAAGTTGTGAGTCGCGTATAGCCTGGTGGGAATATAACTTGGTAAACGAGGGAGCAGAGGTGAGCTGGGAAGTTGTGAGTCACGTGTAGCCTGGTGGGAATATAACTTGGTAGCGGGGGTGAGCCGTGAAGTTGTGAGCTCGGAATATTCGACGCAGCGGGATGTATAACTTGGTATAAGTTTACACCCAGGAATTAGGTGACATTGCCATCAGAACGGAGAGGCAATACAAGGCAAAGGGAGTGGAAATGACAATGTAGAGAAATAGGCAAGAGCAGAGAGCCAACATGGTTACTGGACCTCTTCTGGAGGGACCCCTGGGCTCCATCGCCAAAGGAAAGGACGATAAACGTACGCCATTGCATGTTATGCCCATCAATAGACGGAGTATCAAATAAACCGAGAAATTTGCCGTCAAGAAGCCGAGGATGATAAACCCAGAAATTTGCCGTCAAAAAGCCGAGGATGGCATTGTCCGCGCAAGCCAAGCTCAGCAAATCATGATAGTGATTCATTCGAAGATTGTATGAATAGAGCCAGTTAAATTACAAGCCTATGCAGATCGGTAACTCGATAATACAGGTGGATTTAGATTGAAAGGAGATCATAAATTTCGTCAGCACAGATGGATTCATTGAAATAAACCAGAGGGACATTAAACCTCCACAACTTAAAGAAATATTAATTAAATAAGGAAATAAGCCAGAGGGACATTAAACCTCCACAACTTAAAGAAATATTAATTAAATAGAGAAATAATAAGCCTAGGTTAATTCCTAAAAAGAGGCGAATGGGTTAAGTTAACAATAACTAACACACAATAGATGAATTAAATGACTAAAAGGCCGAAGTAAATCCTTTCTTAATCGAAAATTGAATTAATTCAAACCAGCAGACACGTGGAGCTGCTGCAAAACTATTCACATACCTGTAATTCTACGATTTCATTTTGTGAATCTTATAGTGGGAATCCTATAGCCACTGGCATTTCCCTATTTCTTCCATTCAGTTCTCCCAATTGTCTGCATCTAAAATATTTGCAAACAAAAGATTATACACTAAACTCAAGCATGAAGAGATTAAAATTGTTGAATCATTTAAAAAGAAATCAAGGAAAAAGAAACTACATCCATACATACCAGTAACTCGATCTCGATTTTATTTTCTGAATCCTATTTCCTTACCTCTTTCCATTCAATTCTCCCGGCATACGATTGTCTGCATCTAAAATATTCGCAATCAAAAGGTTATTCATTGCACCGAAAGAACACCAATAAAATTGAGAAACAAATTTCGGTGCACCGAAAGAACTGAGAAATAGCCAAAATGCAACAGTTCTACCAATCAAAACCAAAAGAACACGTCTTATAAGAAAAATACAAGAATATTATGGAAGAAGGGATGAAAATAACATAATATTCATAGAAGCAAATTTAAAAGAAAAAAAATATGTTGCACAGAGAACAATGCAGGATTGGTCTAAATGACAGAGGCGATAAACAACAATTGAAGCCTGGTTTTAAACTCATCGAGCTGCATGACCGTTGAGTATAGAGATGTTGTTTTTTGCTTTTCCAAGTTGAAATAGAGCGTTGCTTTTGTGTTCTTGTAAATCGAAATCGAGTGTTAGTTTAAGCTTTCTAATTACGACTTAAAATGGAATGGGGTGTGTTTTAAGATGGTATCAGTGGGTGTATGGGAGAGTGGGTAGGTGGGTGGATGGGCACGCAGGCGGAGGCGGACTTGATTTTGAATATTGTGCAGATTTTTCAGACTTGATTTCGAATATTGTGCCGATTTTTCATTTTATTTACAGTGGGTGATATAGAGGGAGAAGTGCCTTCTTCCACTACTTCTCATCATCCTTGTCCGCACGCCCATCCAGCCACCCACCTACCGCTACCACTAGCTTCTTAGAACACACCGTTCCATCAAGCTTACCCGGATCTGTGAAGTAGTGGTCACAATTTTATTTTATTTGTGAAGTAGTGGTCACAATTTTATTTAATGGAGGTGAATTTATTGAATTGCTGCTAATTTTATCTTAATTAATGAAAATAACAAATGAATATTCATATCAGAACAAGAACATAATTCATCGAAGTTTTATTTCTCTTTTGAATCCTAATTGTTTTGCATCTCTTTTGAAATTTGTAAAAGAATCCTAATTCTTTTGCATCTCTTTTGAAATTTGTTTCTATGAAATCTGCATGTTAGATGTAAAGGTCCGCGGATTTATTCTTATCTATAGACCAATCTTTCCCATTTTCTATTTTTTTTTCTAAATTGGTGATAAAAATTGATACGGAATTTCACTCTAAAAAATTTGTTGATATGCTATATTGAATTGATAAGATTATTTATATTCAATAGGTAATTTGATTTTGAAATTTTACTTTCACAAAATCTGTCACCTTAAATTGGAAGGCATGATAATGTTTTTTAAATTCATGTGTGGTTTACTATTAACGAACTTATTAACAAACTTTTAAATTACTACGCCTAAATACTGAGTCATGACTTGCTTCATGCGCCTAAATACCAGATCATGAAATTGAGGTTATGAAAACTAGTATTTAAGGAGAAGAGTCTTACTCTCATTAAATACTATGTAATAGGTTATAATTATAGTGTTAGAGTAAAAAAGAGTTCATGGAAATTTAACTATTAATTATAGCTTACATACAGAAATTTTCACTGCCATTAAATGTTAAGTCATCGGTTATAAATTTTAGTGTTGAGTAAGAGTTTATAGAATTATGACACTTATTATTTCTTACCACAAAGAGAACGTGACTAATTGCTTTGCTATGTAGTTTGTTTCCTTTCTTTCTATATATATATATATATATATATTTAATTGAGTGGGAAAAACAATAATAATGGTTGTTTTTTTTTTTTTTTTTAATTTTTATATATTTTTAATTTATTTATATTGTTTTAAGTAAATGAGAAAATCTATAGTATTTGAGTTGTTAAATCAATAAGATGAGTTTAGATAAGTCTAGTTAATCAAAATGGCTTTTATTCTTTTAGGAGAATTTGGTTAATTTAAATTATCAAAAAAAACTACATAAATGAAATCACTTTTTTAACCCTTCACAATATTTACATAAGTGCTTATAGTCTGCCCAACATCATGAACATTTGTTATTATATTATATGACTTGAACTTGTGAATAATTACAGTTCTATTATGTTTTAATTTAATTATTAGGGAACATTTACAATTAACCTCGGTGGGTTCATCATTTTTTATTGAATATATAAATATCATTTTATTTATTAAAGAGGATCCATATTCATTTTTCAAATTTTATAAGCACTTTATAAAATTTGGTTTAGTATTAAAAATATATATTTTATGCTATTATTAATATTAATGTATTTTTAATTACAAATACAAATATTAAAACTACAATAAATTTTTAACCAAGTTTATAACATTATTTATTTTAATAAAATAAATTTAAAATAATCTTAATAAAAGAAAATTTAATATGTTTATGACTACATGTAAAATTGGTATTATGTTCTTCCAAACAATTCTTGTTGAAGTTTGCTATGAGAATTTAGCTAATTTACACTACAAGTCAAATCCTAAACCCTAAACCCTAAAACCTAAACCCTATGCATTTTATAACATTTAAAACCCTAAACCCTAATAATTTTATAACATTGTAACACATGTTTTGTGATTTTTTTGAAGCGTTTATTAAAAGCATTTACTAAAGTGTTATAAACCCTAAACCCAAAGGAATTTTATAACATTTTAAAAAGTGTTTTATAACTTTTTTTAAAGTTTTTATTAAAAGCATTTACAAAAGTGTTATAAACCCTAAAACCTAAGCATTTTATAAAATTTCAAATACCAAACCCTAAACCCTAAACACTTTACAAGATTTTAAACCCTAAACCCTTAGAATTTTATAGCATTTTAACAAGAATTTTGTAACTTTTTTTAAGTGCTTATTAAAAGCATTTACTGAAGTGTTATAAACCATAAATGCCATCCATAAACCGTAAGCATTTTATTGCAATTTAAAAAGTGTTTTGTATATATATTTTTAATTGTTCCTTAAAATTATTTACTATGGTTTTATAAACCCTAAACCTTAAGAATTTTATAACATTTTAAACCCTAAAAGGTAAGCATTTTATCACATTTTAAGTTTTCATTTACTAAAGCATTATAAACCCTAAACCATAATCCCTAAGAGTTATATAACTTTCTAAAACCTAAACCCTAAGCATTTGATAAGATCTTAACAAGCATATTGTAAATTTTGTTTGTGTTTATTCAAAGAATTTACCAAGGTGTTATAAAACGTAAACCCAAAGGATTTTTTAACATTTTAAACCCTAAACCCTAAGCCTTAAACCCTAGACCTTAAGCATTTTATAACATTTTAACAAGTGTTTTATAACTTTTTTTAAAGTGTTTATCAACAAAACTTACTAGATCTTTATAAACCTTAAACCCTAAACCCTCAACATTTTATCACATTTTAAACCCTAATTACTAAACCCTAAGCATTTTATAACATTTTAACAAGTGTTTGTAAACTTTCTTTAAGTTTTTATTAAAATATTTTACTTAAGTGTTATAAACACTAAACGCTAAAATATAAGCATTTTATAACATTTTAGAAAGTGTTTCATAACTTTTTTTAATACCTTAATCTAAACCTAAACCCTAAACCTTAAAACAATTGAATAAAGTGTTATAAGCCCTAAACCCTATATCCCAGACCCGAAATGCTAAAAATATTTACTAAAGTGTGTGTTATAAGCCCTAAACCCTATATCCCAGACCCGAAATGCTAAAAATATTTACTAAAGTGTGATAAACCATAAACCTTAAACCATAAGAATCTTATAACATTTTAAACCCTAAACGATAAACCCCAAACCCCAAACCCTAAGCATTTTAAAAAATTTAAAACCCTAAACCCTAAAACCTAGACCCTAAGAATTTTGTAACATTTTAAACCCTCAACAATTAACCCAAACCCTAAACCCTAAGCATTTTATAACATTTTAAACTATAAACCCCAAACCCCGAACCCTAAGAATTTTAAAAAATTTTAAACCCTAAACCCTAAAACCTAGACCCTAAGAATTTTGTAACATTTTAAACCCTCAACTATTAACCCAATACCCTAAATCCTAAGCATTTTAGAACATTTTAAAAAGTCTTTTGTAAAAACTTTGAAGTGTTATAAACGCTAAACATTAATCCCTAAACAGGAAACCCTAAGCATTTTAAGACATTTTAAAATATGTTTTGTAGATTTTTTTAAGTGTTTATTAAAATAATTTTCTAAAGTGTTATAAACCCTTCACGCTAAACCCTAAGAATTTTACAAATTTCTAAATCCTAAGAATTTTATAACATTTAAACAAGTGTTTTGTAACTTTTTTCTAATTTTTTATTAAAAGCATTTACTAAAATTCTATAAACCCTAAAACCTAAACCCTAAACCCTAAAATCAAAGAATTTTATAACATTTTAATTCCTAAACCCTAAACCTTAAACCCTAAGCATCTTATAATATTTTAACAATTGTTTTTTAAACAATTTTTTAAGTATTGATTAAAAGGAATTACTAAATCGTTATAAAATATAAATGTTAAACCCTATACCCTAAGAATTTTATAACATTTAAACTCTAAACCCTAAACATTAAGCATTTTATAACATTTTAACAAGTGTTTTGTAACTCTTATTTAAGTGTTCGTTAAAAAAATTTACTCAAGTGTTATAAACCCTAAACCCTAAAATATAAGCATTCTATAACTTTTTTTAAGCGTTTATTAAAAGAATTCACTAAAGTTTTATAAACCCTGAAACCTAAACCCTAAATCCTAGAACCTAAGCCTCAGAAAAATTTACTAAATTGTTATAAACCGTAAACCACAAACCCTAAGAGCATTTACTAAGTGTTTTAAACCCTAATACATAACAGTTTAATAACATTTTAAACCCTAGGCCCTAACAATTTAATAAAATTTTGGTCTAGATTATGAAAAATATGCATATTGGTCTAGATTATGGAAAATAGAGAATACTTTAGGTAATGAAACATATTTCTCACTCCCTTACTTTAAACTGGTCACAAATCTACTTTAATCAAAATAATATGGACGTAGTTTAAATGTTACTAGTTATTTAGAGGATGAATTTTGTTTTGAAATGTATTTATATTAGTACATAATAATATAATGCCAAGGATAACATTATATTTTATACCTCTTCTCTAAAACAATTGAATGCTCACATTCTTAATAAGGTTAGGTAAAGAGTTTTTTTTTTGGTTAATTAAGTTGTTACTTGAAGTATAATTTTTATCATTTATTTCTATCCGAAATTCCTGAATATTGTACAAAATTTAATTTTAAAAGAATAAATATAATGGTTATTTAAGGGTAGACAGTTTTATCTAAATTTTTTAAACAATTTTAACATTTTTCTCACCATTTAATGTGGTAGGAAATACAAATAGTAGCAATATTTGTTAGTTTATTATTATTATTGATATTATTTATACGATAATATGTGATTTACAATTATATTCAATGTTATATAAGTTAATGTTAAATGTTAGGAGACACAAATTCATTTTTTATAAACATTCATACTTCCTTTATAATATATATTTTTTAAATAGCATAGATACATCATAAATCCAAATCTATCAAGCGAAGAGTATGAAATTTTTGTTGCAAACCCTTCCTCAAGTTTTGCACTGACAAAAAAGGTTTGGGCCGTGAAGTATTTGATCCCTCTGGTGGCTTGATAGATATGGAATTAATATAGATATCGGTTGGTTGAAAATCACAATAAATTCCCTTTTATGGTCTCTAAAGTTTTGGTGGAAATGGTTATTTAAATTAAATGTAAACAATGTACTTCTTCAAAAATAATCAATATCATTAAAATGTATTTGTAATATATTCAATTTTAAAATATTTAAATACATATAATTAAAAAATGAATAAATATATTTCCCAAATATCTTTTAGGGTGAAATAAATAATAATAAAAACAATCCTCTCAATATTCCTCCATAGAGTGACAAGTGCTCAATGAGATAACTTTGCAAAAATTAAAGGAAATAAAACCCTCATTTAAAATAAACAAATTTCTAAGAAAATCTACACACTCTAGGCATTCCATGGTGTATATGTATATCAATGACCTAGAGAGTCATTAGCTAAGTCACATCATTCCTCTACCAAATACTTAGAATTACTCAACTACATAAATTTACATCAAGTAGATCATATTACATTGAGACAAAGTATAAGAAGAAATTAGAATATATATATATCCAACGAGAGGATCACGTTTCTCAAACTAATTGAAATTGAAAACAACATTATTTATAAACAAACAAATTAATTAAAAGATTATTTTTCCTTTTCTAATTAGAAATTATTAATTATCTATTTAAACAAATTAACACAAAAATATTAATAAAGGTGTGTTTCCTATTATGACATACATGCTATGAAAAAAAAATCACAAGAACTAATTTGTAATGAAAAAAATGCCACAATATTTTCATTTAAAAACAAATGAATCCAATCTAAGCCAATATTCTTTTCTTCTCATTTAAAATGTTTAATAATGGATCCAAAAAAAGTACAACTCCCTTGTCCTCTTCTATTTTTAATGAAAATTGTAAGTGCAAATCAAATAAAAATTTAAAGGCTAAATGAATCCAAAATTTAACATTAAGTTGGAAGGGCATGAGCATTAATTCATGTATCTCTTAAAGAAAGTCAAGAAATACATATTCATTGGCAAAAATGACAGATGCTAGCTCATAAAATCCATTTTTTAGAAAACTCAAATGATAATAGTATTCCAAATAATAAATAAATGAAAACGTTTGTATGAATATATTGATAAGGAAAATTGATTAGGCCAATAATCCCTCTCTCAGTCCCTCCCTTTGTTCCTCTCTCTCTCTTACTCTCTATAAATCTCTTCTCTCTGGATCTAACTATCTCTCTCTCTCTCTCACTTTTTCTCTAAGATTTTATTTTCTCTATTTCTGAATCTCTCAACCTCTCATTATTATCTTCCTCTCTCTATGAAGCCATCTCTCTCTCTATTTGTCTCTCTGTCTCTCTTTGTTGTTGAATTCGTCTCTTCTTCCATATCTCTCCCCAACTCTATCATAATCTCGCTTTCCCTCCCTATCTCTTCGCATCTTTTTTTATCACTCTCTCTTCTTTTCTCCCTCCCTCTTTCTCTTTGTCTCTCTCTTGCTCTTTCTATCTCTTTCTCTCATTGTCTAACAATGTTTATCTCTCTCACTCTCTCTTTCACATTGTATCCTTCTCACTCCCTCTCTATAAATATCTTACCCTGTCACTCCTTTTCTTCCTCTCTCTCTCTCTCTCCCTCTCCTGCTCACTCCCTCTCTCCTTTCCTCTCCCTTCCTCCATCTCTCCTCCTATGTTTTACCATCCCTCTCTCCATTTATATCTCTCTCTCTATCTCTCTCTTTCTTGCTCATTCTCTAACTCTCTCTCTCACCTTATCTTCCTGTTTCTCTCTTTCTCTCCCTGTCTCACTCTCACTCCCTCTCTCTATTTGTCACTCTCTCTCACTCTCTAAATCTCTCTCTTACTCAATTTATCCATTCTCACTTGTTCTCTCTCTCTCTCTCTCTCCTCTCTCTCTCTCTCTCTCTCTCCTCTCTCTCTCTTACACCTATCCTTCTCCCTCCCTCCATCCTACTCCCTCTGTATTTCTTTTGTCTCTAACTCCAACTCTTATTCTCTCCCTCACTCTCCCTCTCCCTCTCTTCTTCTCTCTTCTTTTATCTCTGACTTTCCCCGCATCTCATTTTCCATGTCTCTCATTTTCGCTCTCTCATCATCTCTGTCTCCCTCACTATCTCTGTCTCTCTCACTCTCTCTATCCCCCACTATATCTCTATCTCTCTTTCAATATTCCTCTCTCTTTCTACTCGTCTCTCTCTCTCTTTATCTTTAACTCTCTCTCTAAACCTTCCTCTATGTTTCTTCCACTACTCCCTTCTCTCTCTCTCTCACACACACTTAATCTTTGTTTTTCCCTCTCCCTCTCTTTTTCTCTCTCTTCCTTTCTCTCATTCCCACCCCCCTGACATCTCCTTAAGTCTTTCACTCTCATTTTGTCACTATGTCTACCATTCGCCTCCAATCTCTATCTTTGTTTCAGACAATCACTTCCTTCCTCCCTCCCTCCCAAAATACTATAGCCTAAAACATAAATCTTAAATCTAATTTCTAAACCAACATGGAATTGACCTTCTATTTCATTTTTCTAAACCAACGTGGAATTGACCTTCTCTTTCATTCTTGTTGATTTATGGAACAAAGGTAAACACTACACACGAGGGATAGATCATCAAAACGGATCAAGGAATTTCACTCTCAACTCTTTGATTGTTTTTTATTAATAAAATGGAGTACTTAGATGAAGAGAGGCCCCAGTCCACATCTAAATGCATGGATGCATTCAAATTAAATCATTTAACCATGTGTTCAGCACATACTAGTTGTTGTTTTCAGAATCCTTTCTTTCCTTGTTTTTTCATATGGTTATAGGGGTAGGTTAATCAACTTTTGTGCGTTATTAATTTTATGCTTTTCAGAATCCTCTTTTTTTGTTTGGCACGCTGATTACCTTTTGTGCTTTCTTGATTTTGTACTTTTTTATTTTATCCTTATTTTTTTGTCTTGAGTGTTTTCTCCTTCTTCTTCTTTGCCTTATTCTCAATATTTATTATAACAACCCATTCAACTTGTTTTTTTTTTTCCTTTTCCTTGCTTCTTTTTTTTTACAAAATTTTTTTATAATTTTCAATTTTTTAATAAATTAATATACGATTTATCAAAATACCATTTTATTATTGATTAAACATTTATCTTAGTTTAATCCTTGATCGTTTGTTTTCCAAAAATCGTGTACTATTTAAATTTGGATCTCATTATATCAACAAAAATTAAAATAAGTAATATATATTTAAATATTTAAAAAATACAAATTAAAATAAAATCATTATTTTCAATTTCATTTTATTATTACATTAATAATTTCGATTTTTGTTTATATATTTTATTCTATTCTTACATATTTATATTCATTCATTTACATAAAAATATAAATTTATGAATTTCTTTAAATTATAAAAATATAATTATATTTCCTAATTTATTAAAATATAAAGATATGTAATTCCCGAATTTTTGTTATATTTATAAATAAAAGGGGAGTATGTTAAAGAAAATCCATTTTTTTATTTTTTCTAATTAAAATTATTAATGTCTATTGAAACAAAGTACAACTCCTATATAGTCTTCCCTATTTTGTCAAAATTACAAGTGGAAAAAAGATGTAAGGGTTCCATAATTATGAACAATCTTTAATCTTATAGTAGTTTGGTCTAACTATAAATTCA
This sequence comes from Pinus taeda, assembly GCA_000404065.3. NCBI lineage: Eukaryota > Viridiplantae > Streptophyta > Pinopsida > Pinales > Pinaceae > Pinus > Pinus taeda. Next base: position 2,040 of record APFE030909308.1, on the reverse strand, counting down.
TGGTTTTATCCATGGGAGTCAATCAATAGAAATCTATGTGAAAAGTTGAGAGATGCTAGCTCAAAAATCTTATTATTTAAGGCCCTAATATCTTGAAAGTACAATAGTACATGGTAATTTTCTATACCTAATATAATAAGAAAAGCAAAGTATCTACCAACATAGAGCCATCTTTAAGCACAAATCTAACATGACCCCAGAGAGATCAAATTTCATGTGCAGAATTTTTTATAATGTAAAACACGATGTGTTTGTTTAGTGTTTGAATTGTATTTTTGATTATATATAATATGAATATATATATATATATATAGAGAAGAGAGAGAGAGAGAGAGAGAGAGAGAAGAGATCCCATGTATGTATAACATTTTGTCAAAAGCAATTTAAAATAGGCTTTATTATTATATATTTTTAAGTATATGTCAATTATCAATTCTCATTAAATATTTTATTGATACCCGCATTGCAATATTTTTTTTGATATACAATATTAGAATGTTTTTTATTTTTAACAAATTTGGTTTCTAATATATAAATAATATGAATGTTTCATATCCACATAAATTAGTTGATATAGATCTCAAATAGTTTATGTAAATCTCTTGTTGAAATATTTTTGAAAAGTATAAGGGGTAAAAATGTTACTCATATATTTTTTTACTTCTATTCATCTATTTTTATGATAGGCTACATGATTTTTCTAGTTATAACATAATTTTTTTATTTTTTATTTTATTTTAGAAGGGGACCGACCAACTAAAAAACTTACGAATCCAGCTCATACAAGATTGTAGAATAAGCCTCTCTACTAAACTAGACTCTCAGCTTAATGACAATATTACTTTAGATTATCAATAAAGAGAAGACTTGTGTAAATATATTGTGAGAAGAAACTAAAAGACACCTAGATATTCCAAGAAATTGAAGTTTCAAATCTTCATTTCTATTGATTTACAAATCCATACCTTGACCAATTAAGCATAAGTTTCAAATCTTCATTTCTACGGATTTACAAATCTATACCTTGACCAATTAAGCATAGCTGTGGAGAATTGAGGAGTTCTTAGACTTAGAGCTTGCTTCTAGGCTTAACTAAAACTCAAAAGAATGGCTTCATCTAAATATAAATACATAAATGCATACTTGTTACAACCCTAAAGAATGTGTTCAACCCACACACATCACTTATTGTAGTGGTTGTATATGCGTCTACTTAAAAGGATTTTATTATTTTTTCTATTTTTGCATTTTCTGAAGTTGGTGGATTATATTATAATAATTGGCCCGTAGGTTTCAGTTCTTTCTTCATGTTCTCATATTGTTATTTTTGGTTTTTTTTATAGCTTTATTATATTTTGAATTTTTTTAAATAAAATAATATATTTATTAAAATAACTATTTAAAACATAATAATTTTATTTTAGTATTTAGTATTTTCATTTTTTAAATTTAGTGGCTTTCTTAATGAGTGTAATTATATTTTAAAATTCAACTTCTTAAAACAAATAAAAAAATATATTAAAATATATGTTTTAAATATTTAAAAAATTACAAAGTAAGAATTCATATTATTACTAAATTAATAATTTTTATTTTTATTATTGAATATGTTAACTTTTAATTTTAATTAACATAAAATATTTTTAATTATTTTTAATAATAAATTAAAATAAATTTTATTATTTCATTTAAAAATTAACAATACCTAAAAGTGATTGTCAAATCTCTATTTTAATTGAGGTAAAGATATTGTGTATTAAATGTAAATTCACAAAAAAAAAAATATGTAATGTGCGCGACCTTTGCATATATTACATTCTTTATTTATTTTCTATTTAGACAAAATGTATATTTAGAAAAGAAATACATCATAGTAATTGACTTGCCAGACCTTTTCATATGATACTTTCTTTATTTATGTTTTTATGTGGTTTGTTGATTATCTTTTGGATTGAAACCGACATCCATTCATTGCCGTCAAACTCTATAATGGCAAAATTTATTGATCCAAACTATGGTATCACAAACAACTCATCTCTG